>CAWUFW010002781.1:1825000-2053182 GCA_963921515.1 Calotriton arnoldi | reverse complement strand
TGTGGTCTGTGGGAGTGCTGCTTTTGTACTCACCTATGTGGGTGTGTCCTCATGGTCTGTTGTTTTCAGGTGTGTTGTGTCTGGGGTTCTGGCCTTTGTATTTTTTGTTTGTCCGGGCGGTGTTTTCGGGATGTGTACTGTGCTTGTGTATTTGTGTGTGCCTTGCTGTGTGGACTTGTTGGCCATGTTGTGTGCTATTGGTTTTGTGTGCGGATGGTTTCTGTGCAGGTACGTTGGCGCCATGGCTTCTGCCGTGTCGATTCTCATCGGCGTTGTTTGCGCTGGCGGGCGGTATATTTGTGGTTTTTCCGCGCTCATGGCGGTGCGATCGTAATTTCACGTGCGGTGTGTCGGCCGTGTGGGCGGGCGGTTTTGTGTTGTCGTGCGTGTTTCCGTCCGTGGCGGGCGGTTTGACTCCGACTCGGACGATGGCGGGCGGTATTTTGTGTGATTTTTCCGCCGATGGCGGTTTTCGGTTTGTGTACTCATAATGGCGTGGTCGGTGTTCAGGCGGTGTGTGCGGGCGGATTTTTGCCGCTTCCATGCCTGGCGGATTTATTTACGCCGGGTATCGTAATGTGCCCCTAAGTTACATAGGGAGATCAGGTGGTCCCTTTAACAGAATGCAAATGGACTTTGCATATTTGTAACGGTGTTTAGACAAAATATTGAGTTGAAAATATCGATGCACAAGAATATCGGGTTTAAAATATCATGACATGGAAATATCGATGTCAAGAATATCGATACCAAGAATATCGATTTGAAGATAAGAAATATCAATTTTTAAAATATAGAAGTCATTAATATTGTTTGCAAAAATATAGTTGTTTAAAATATCGTTTTTTAATTAGTGTTATGTATATTTGTATTTATTTTAAATGTATGTGATGTACTTTTTTTTATAAGTGTTGTTTATGTTTTTTAATATATGTGTTACATTTGTAGTAGTTATTAAATTTCATTTGAATACATTTTGTGTATTTTAGTTCTGTAGCAGGTTGTGGGTTATAGGGGAATAGGGTGGGAAGTAATTTAATTATAAAAATAATGATTATTTTTATTTAATAATATTTATTTAATTAATATTTAATTGTGTTAACTGTGCTTTGAATTTTTTTGGGGTAAATTTTATGTGTGGGTTGTGGGGTTTATAGGGGTGAAGAGTGGGAAGTAATATATTTTAAATTAATGAATAAGTAGTTGTTAAATAATGTTAATTAATTAATTGATAATTAATTATGTTAATTGTGTAATTTTTTAGGTGCTGGTTGTGGGGTTATAGGGGTAAAGAGTGGGAAGTAATTTATTTTTAATTAATAATTAGTTGATAATTAATATTAATTAATTAATTGATCATTAATTATGTTAATTGCGTAATTTGTTTAGGTGCGGGTTGTGGGGATATAGGGGTAAAGGGTGGGAAATAATGTATTTTAAATTAATTAATAATTAGTTGTTAATTAATATTAATTAATTAATTGATAATCAATTATGTTAATTGTGTTATTTATTTTAGGTATGGGTTGTGGGGCTAAAAGGGTAATGGGTGGGAAGTAATTTATTTTTAATTAATTAATAATTAGTTGATAAATAATATTATTTAATTGATAATTAATTTTGTTAATTGTTTAATTACATTTTGTTTTAGGTGTGGGGTTTGGGTTTACAGGGGTAAAGGATGGGGAGTAAATTATTTTTAATTACTTGTTAAATATTATCAGCTATTTAATTGAAAATTATTTTTAATTGTGTAATTAATTTTTTTAAAGTATAATTTTAGGTGTGGGTGGTGGGGATTTATAGGGGTAAAGGGTGGGATTAATTAATTAATTAAGTTTAATGATTATAATTTGTTTAAATGACAATTAATTATGTTAATTGTGCAAATACATTTTTTTTTTTAGATTCTAGATGTGGGTTGTGGGTTTTGTAGGGTTATGGGGAGGGAGGTAAATTAATTTTAAGCAATCAATTATTATTTTTTTGATTCATATTAATTATTAATTTAATAATGAATTATGTTAATTGTGTAAAAGTATTTTTGTATTTTATTTATAATAATATTTGTAGGTATTTGTGATATGTATTTAATATTGTGATATGTTCTTATTTTTTAAAATTGTTTATATTAAATATATATTTATTTTATTTTTCAACATAGTTATATATTTTTTATTAACTTTGTTTTTAAAATAATTTTATTTTGTTGAGGATATTTTGTTTGTTTTTAATGTTGAACAGACTGGAGTGGAAATAATAAATTTTACCCCTCCACTATCCAACACTTTCCCTACTGTTGCACTTATTGGAGTGGGAATAGTACATTTTACCCTTCCGCAATCCAATACTTTCCCTACTGTTGTACTGACTGGAGTGGGAATAGTAAGTTTTAGCCCTCCGCTTTCCAACACTTTCCCTACTGTTGCACTTATTAGAGTGGGAATGGTAAATTTTACCCCTCCGCAGTCCAACACTTTCCCTACTGTTGTACTGACTGGAGTGGGAATAGTAAATGTTTCCCCTCTAATCTAACACTTTCCCTACTGTTGTACTGACTGGAGTGGGAATAGTAAATTGAACTCCTTCACAATCCAACAGTTTTGCTACTGTTGTACTGGCTGGAATAGATACAGTAAATATTACTTATCCGCAATCCAATGCTTTAACTACTGTTGCATTTATTGGAGGGAGATTTCTAAATTTTAACCAGTTTTATTATTTTTGCATTGTGTGACGTGGGAGAAGTAAATTTTGTATGTATTAATTTTAATAATTTGCATAGTTTGGTATAAATTGTAGTGGGAGCAGTATATGTATTAAATTTCATAATTTATAATTTATTTTATGCTGTTATAATTTATATTTTATAATTTATTTTATGCTGTTATAATTTATATTATTATGTTTTTGTTTATTTAAAATTATGTTTTTAATTGTTAATATTTTTAATGTGTCAAATACTTTTTGCTACATTCAAAGAATTTTAAATTGTTTTTTTATTTTTTTATTATAAAGGTTCGTTTTTTAAGGATTTTATGTTAATGGTAAATGTATGTATATTTATTTGTTTTTATATTATTTTTAAATGATAATATAAATTACAATTATTAGTTTAATAACTTTTTTGTAAGTAGATATATGTAAATATATTTTAGTTATTATATATGTGTGTTTAACTTTTTTAAATTAAGTTTATTTGTTATATTTGTTAAGCTATATATTAAATATGTTTTAATTTTTGTAATAAGTTTTACTATTTAATATATTCAATATTTATTATTTTATTTTATGTATATTTACAAATCGCTATTTTATGCAACTATATTAATGACCAATATTTTTTAAATATTTTTGTACTTACCATTATAAGTATAGGATGTCGATATTTTTGACATCGATATTTTGATCATAATAATTTTGTATTGGGATATTTTGAGTGTTGATATTTTGTCCATGTGCCATTTGTAACGTGCTGCGATAAATCCTGGTTATAGTGTGCATTGTCTCTCAATGGGTGGAAGCCTACCCAACACGGAGAAATGACAGTCTCACTGTAGCTAAATTGCTGTAGCAAGAGTTAATACCCAGGTTCAGAATTACTGGTTATTCTGCAGTCAGATTGTGGGACTCATTTCAACAATGAGGTCCATAGAATCCTTTGTGCAGCTCTTCAGATTGAACAGATATTACACTGTAGCTATCCTCCAGAAGCCTCTGGAATTGTTGAACAGCTCAATGGTACCATAAAGTTCCGGTTGGCAAATGTTTGTGCCTCCCCATTACTGAAATGACCTGATGCTTTGCCTTTGGTGTTGATGAGCCTCCAAAATACTGACAGGAAGACAGGTTTATCGCCACACAAAATATTAATGGGGCATGCAATGAGAATGCCCGCTGTACCTGTAAATGCACTCTTGAACATCACATATGACATGATACTCGATTACTGCAAAGGATTGGCTGATGTGGCATGTACTGTCTATCAGCAGGTTGAAGCTGCTTCCTCAAAGGACAGGGCCATGACCTAAGTCTCAGTGACTGGATGTTGAAAGAAGCACATGCATAAAACCTGCCTGGAACCGATTTGGAAGGGCCCATTTCAGGACAACTAAATTACAAACATTGCTTTTAAATGCAGTGGAGTTCCGAATTGGGTGCACGCGTCACATACACAGAAAGTAAGGTGTCCCTATGAAGAAATTGTGTTCTCTGAACTAGAACAAAGTGCACCTGTGACGGCACCATCACATAGAGCACCACTGAAAGGAGCAGGGAGAGGTGAAGAACCTCGAGCTGTCATACCAGTCCAAGTTCCTGAAATATAACAAAGTGGAGTGTAAGCTCCTGAAGAAGAAGAAGAAATGAGAGCTCAACACAAAACAGTAATTGGGACACCACAGCAACAAATAGATGATCCAGGTGAAGGAACAAATACCGGATCAAGAGGGCTTACACATATTGCTAATTATGCTATATGGTCATGAAACTATGCTCAGAAGAAATTGAGATGAAGTGTGCCAATTGAGCGTATACAGCCGACTATTGCTGAGGAAACAGTCAAGCGGTGTAAGTGACACAGAATATCAACAGACACCAAGAAGTTCAAAAAGATCTAGAGTGCCTAGTCGAAGGTATTTTGCACCTGATTGGACCTACTACACAAATCAAGTATTGAATGTACAAGTGCAAGATTTGATTGTCTTGAGGTCATAACTGTTTGAGCCCACATTAAGTCACATTAAATACAAATTTGGACAAAGTTGCTGGAAAAAAGATTTCTGATAAGAAACTAAAAGTTTGAAAGACATTATTAAATGAGAAAGTGAAAAAGACTGAAATAAAAATGTATATTTTAAAAATAATTAAGAAGATTTCCCTAGGCCGAAGGCTGCAGTAGCAGAGTTGGGATAACATCCTTAGAAGAAACTGGAGTAGGGTTAGGGTTGACTATATGAAGATTATTGTAAATAAAGCTGAAAGAACTAACTGCAAAAAGAATAATCCAAGGAGCTGCTTTAAGAAACTCTGAAGTGAACTGTTGACGTATTGCTGCTATATTTGTGTTTAACAATCTGACTACAGACAAACATGTGTTGCCTAACCAAGAATAGATGCAAGATCATTATAGGTATTACCTTTTTAGTAGGAGTGTTAGCAGTCATAACAATGTTAACAGGGATTTTTTTCTCACCAGAGCTAGAGAGGCCTATGTTAATACCTGAAACTACCACATTTGCACACACAGTAAATGAGACAAAATTAAAGGTGTCATTTGTGAACCACATGAGGCCTATGTCTACACCTATGAGGCCTATGTCTACACCTGAAACTACCATATTTGCACACACAATAGATGAGACAAAATTAAAGGCATCATTTGTGAACCACATGAAAGAAGATTATTCAACCACCGCTTATTCTAGGTTAGCTCAAGAATACACACAGGCTCTAGACGCATAGGATTGTTATGTCTGTGCACACCTAGCTTCATCAGCTGCAGAGGAGGTTACACACCATCACATACTTCTGTCATACGCAATCACATGTAGTATTTTGCTTAATTTAGTGTACAGGTAAGAACACTTTGAATATTATTACTCAAAATACGTCATGGTCTTTTCAAAAGACCCTTACAGATTAGGATGAACCTTCCAACAAGCAAAAGAAATGGACACAGCTTGGTACTATTTTAGACCATTCATGCATGTAGACTTTGTTAGGGCATATGGAAACAATTTAACTTGTTTAATGAGACCTTTAGAGAAGACATTTATCATGGCATTAGAGGAACGAATGACACACATTGTACACAGTAAAAACAAAGGGGAAGACATTTTGAAAAATGTTTGGGAGAAAGAAGATGAATTCAGAAAGAATATGATCTACCCAAAACTAAAATTATACAGGAGACAAAAGGGTAAAATATGTGTTTACAGAAGATGAAATCAATTTAGGAAAAGACCCATAGGGAATAGTGGTTGTGAACACACATTTGAAATTATGAGATACTCATGGCGGATTTTACAAGGAATAGAAACAGTCAGTCCAGGAGTTTATTTCATTTGTGGACAGGATGCTTATTTTAAATTGCCAGCTGATTGGGATGGTATTTGCTATTTAGTTTTGCTGTTTCCTAAGATGTATCATGTAAATAGTATAGATGCTTTGGTAATGATGCAATCACACAGACATACATGTAGTATAAGTAAGGGAACGTTGGTCGAAGATATTTTTGGAGCAATCATACCACCAGTGGGAGTTTTTTAAAATGATGAACAAATTTGATAGCTTTCAATAGTAGTGGATAGATTGGCAATCAGTACTTCCAGAGCTTTGCTAGTTGTTAATACAGAATAAATGGCTGTTAAATCAATGGTTTTACAAAATCGCTTAGCATTATACATTTTGCTTGCATAAAAGGCAGAGACTGCAAGATGCTGAAAGCTCAGCATTTCTTTTCATACATTTCTGATGAGGGTAAGAAATTTCTAGAATTCACAAGAAACATTTCTGACTAAAAACCTGAATTAGAATCATTAGAAACACCTAGGGGTCTATTTACTAAGATGTAACCCTGTGTTTGCATCACAAAAGTGACGCAGAATGATGCTAAATCTATTTTTACTCATTTACTTTCCAGCGCTAAATTTGCTTAGCGCTGGAAAACACTTGAAAGTAACGCAAAGCAGCGCATAGTGCTGCTTTGCATGACTTAGCGCCAAGGGAGCGTAACATGGGTGGTGCATGGGTATTCCCATGCAACCACCCAAGGTTTCTGGCGCTAAACCCAATTTACTTTAAAAAGTAGATAGTGTTTAGTGTGAGAAAATAGCACCCATTTCAAATAGGCGCTATGAAGGAGAAAGGCTTTCATTTCTCCTTTCTTTTCTGACTTTGTGTGCTGCACTGTACAGCACACATACAAAGTGGGATAAGGTTTAAAGTTAGTCTGAGCATAGAATTTTGTACAGGAAGGCTATCCTTTCAGTACAAAACCTATGCTAGACTCATGCAGACACACTTGCACTATGGTGCTAATTTCAGCGCCAGCGCTAGGGAGAGGGGAGGAGAGCGCCATATTTCTGTAAATATGGTGCTCTACTGCTCTCTTCTTCTTGTGCAATGCAGGGCAGCTTTTTTGCCTGCTGCGCTGTGTTGCATGAGATTTTAGTAAATCTACCCCTTAGTGTTCTAGAAAATTTCGGCAAAGGAGTTTCTGCTATTGGCAACTGGTTTGATACCAATGGAGAAGGAGTTCTTAGGGCTATATTTGTGCCAGTATTGATAGCAGGGTTTTGCTTATTGACTTTACTTGGTTTTTGTAAAGGCTGTTGATATTATTTTAATAAGATATAGAACAGAGAAAGAAACAGATTATAAAAGAATTAGAATTAGAAGAAGCTAGGATTAAAGAATAGAAGAGATTGAAAGGATCAGGAACTTTGAAAAGAAAGAGTACTGATTCAACGGAGGACTAGAGTGAAATATAAAAGATTCATTTGTGAAGAAAAGGTGATGGTTTGATAACCATCAGAGGGGAGAGTTGGAGAAGTGTTTAACATTTTTCGAGAAATAATGTTAAATAATATACAAAGCTAATGAGATTTAAAGCATGAATTAATGCACAAATTGCACGAGGCAACCATACTTAAATGTGCTATGCCTGACACGCTGAGAAACAACCATATTAAAGTTAACAGAACTAAGAAATTGTAAATTCAGCATTTAAACTTGATCTTGACCTTTTAAACTGACTTGTTTTTCCAATGAATGGTTGTTGTGCAAAATGGTTTCTTTTTCGTTTATACAAATGTTTCAACTTCCAAAGAGATCATTGCTAGCTAATGAATAAACTTGTTATTTAGAAGTTTGGAAATGAAGTTTCACACATGGGAATGTAAACTTGAATGTTAGGTTAAATCATGGGAAACGTAGAGATGATAAAACATAGTTGCAGTTTAGAAGTTGCTGTCTGAAGAATCTTTGAGAAGATGGGAAGTGAACGCAATCCCATGGGTGCATTGGAAGCTGATAAGTCGCCAGAAGAAAGAAGAAGCTACATGAAGATTGAAACAATATTCTTGTTTGTCTGTAATAGTGTGTTTTTCAAGAGTAGATTCAATTCAGCCATCCACCATCACTATACGCATTCAAATCCCTTTATACCTTGTTTACGCTGCTTGAGACTCTACAGAGTTTCTTGAACTTCTCTTTATGAGGAGTTCTGCTTACATTGATTATTGATTTATTGAGCTAACTTTAATTCTGAAGCTTTATACTATATGATTTCTCTCAATATCAGAACTCTTTACGGGTCTTTGAGACTGACACCTTTTTACTTCTCATTCTTAGAGTAGGGATTTTTTTCTTTCCTTTGTGGAACACGCTTAATGCACTTCATTGCAATTTATTTATTACTTATTGATATCTAATGAGATGCTAATGACTGACATTAATGAAAAGTAACTTGTAACTCTAATAAAGATGACTTACAAAAACATTTTTGAATAATAAAACCTTTTAACTCATAACAAACTCTTTTTATTACTTGAAATAGATAGAAATTGTGATAATTTGATGAGATGTATAGCTCCTAATCTACTCTAAAACAATGGCAAAGATTCATTATCCTGAGTAGACAAATAAGACAAGCGGGGATTTGCCGATGATAGAAAAACTAGACTCTGTTTGAAGCCATCCCTGCTCCAGCCGTGCCAAGCTACCAGAAGGTTAAGGACAGGTTTATTTAGTGGCCTTTGTTGTTCACCCTGACAATGGATTGTGTTTATTACTTGAGTGGGACTCACACTCCTCTCAACTAACAACCCAAGTTCTTACAGGAACATTATACGATTCAGCTTTCCCGCACTTCTCCTAACTAAAATTGTATTAGATACAATTTCTTACAGGAACATTATACTCTGTAAGATTCGGGCCCAATGGAGAATGCACCTCTCACTTTTAGTTAGGGAGAGGAGTCCGACAGTGCTGCATATTGCTCCCATGCTTTTTATTCTTTATATTAACCTGTTAGAGCAGTTTTTAGGTGAACATTGTAAAGATGTCCAGGGGGTGGGGAGCAGACAAGTCCCATCATTACTTTGTGCGGATGATACTGTACTTATAAGACATACAGCAAACGGCCTACAGCTTTTATTAGATCGATTTTATGATTTTATGGAGCATCTGGGCTGGAACATTAATCATACAAAATCATACACCATGGTGCTGGGGCCGAAACATGCTTAGGGCCAGATTAGGAGTTTGTCAGGCACACCGCCAGCCTGCAGCGGTCGAGAGAACACGACCAAGTCGGCGCATCCTGACCACCGCATCATGAGTTTACCATGGGGCTTGTGGTGTGCCTGTGGCACAGCCATGGCAGCGGCTTGCTTTGGCTCTAAGAGAGTGCCTGAAGGCAAAGCCGGCCACACTGCTGTGCCTCCAGCAAGTAGGGTGCACTGTTGCCATGCACCATGTCTTGCATGACAAACAGTGCGCGCACGACAGTGCAGGCATAGGGGGGCACACACGTGCCCCTGGCCACAACACCCATGGCATAAATTGCCCTGGGGCCCTTTTCGTGGCCTCTTACCTGCCTTTCCGTAGACCTTTTCATGGCGGTGTCCCTGTCATGAAAAGGTTGGCAGAAAGGCAGGTCATAATTTGCATGGTGGTGCTGATGCCGGCACCGCCACCATTGACCACCGCAGTCCACACCACCATGGGAGCTCAGTTCTTGGCGGAGGCGGTGGTCAGCCTCACCGTCGCCTTGAAACCCGGCGGCTGGACCACTGGCTATGCGGGCAGTTGGACCGCCAGAAAGAGATGGCGGCGGTCAGACCGCCAAACTCATAATCAGCTCCTAAAACTAAAATGTATTCAATTAACGGTCATGGCATCGGAAAAGTGGATACTTTTTGATATCTTGGCATTTTGCCAGATTGCAAAATGAATTGGGACCCATTGAGGAGTGCACATGTGCAGTCCTTCAATAGGATAGCACATAGTATTGACGCATTCTCTAGGCACCCTGGTTATGTTCATATTAAATCTATGTTGGACCTCTATAAAGCTAAATGTGTCAACATTGTCATTTGGTGCTGATATATGGGGTTATAAGCCTTGTCACCCTATACAAGTTGCAGAGAACAAATTCTTTAGGAGGATTGTGCTTGATGAACTGCGTGCAGGATTTGTTTCGGATTACATCTAAATCCACCCAATATTATTGTGTCAGTCGGAGAGGTAAACTACTCAACTGGCAGTGACGAAGGGCAAGGAGATACTGAACGAAGGTGTGCATAGAGGCTTGACGAGGATTGATGGCGATTGACGGCGATCACGTGACGCACGCAACGGAGCAGAGCAGCAGAGGAGCAGCCGCGGCCGGGCTGCACCGGGGGCTAAAACAACCAGGGGTAAACGAGTGGACCAAGAACCTCCTCTGCAAGGCGGTACCCCGGATAAGGCTGCGGCGGCGTCGGACAACAAGGCACCCCCACGAGCCCCCCGCGAGCCCCTCACGAGCCCAGTGAACCCCCCTACTGCACACAAAGGTAGGGGGTGGAGTGAAGGTGGCAACGGGGAGGCGGATAAGGCTGCAGCGGCGTCGGACCACAAGGCACCCCCCGAAGCGAAGGTGGCAACGGGGAGGCAAGTGAGTGAGTAGTGAGCGCGGCTGCTGAGTGTGAGCCCGGTGAGTCCGCTGCAGCGGCCCAACCAGGTTGGATGCGGCTTGTGGTTCACCAGTGTGCCCTGCTCACTGCCCACTTGCCCTCATTCAGGCAACTACCTGGTTTTCCATCCCACCTCGGGATCAATCACCACAGCCGTAGCAATCGCACAGCGGGCTGGTGCAAGAGCCATGGCTCCCAAAACGCCGGCCTGCGTTTTTGCTAACCCCGAAACAGCATAGCTAAGCACAGTTAAGCCAGCTGGAGCTGCAAGGAAGAGCCATCGCTGTCACCACCCCTCGACACCCTTTAATCACCCAGTTGTTGATGGCCCTGAGGTGGCCTGAGGACCTTGGCGGCAACCGGACGCGACAGAGCGCCCCAAGTCGGCACGTCCTCCGCAACCACTCAGCTGGCCAATCAGCCAACCAACCAACCGACCGACCAACGCCAGGAGCGGCAGCTGGCAATCGGTCCCCCAACAGTACAACAGGCCAACTAGTAGTCAACTAGTGGTCAGGGTGCATCAGGGAGCGCCCTACACGCGCCAGTCGGTGAGCAACCTGACCAACCAACCAGAGCCGGCCGGCGGGAGGCCCAAAGGGACCTAGAGGAACCGAAAGGACCAAAAAAGAAAAGGGGGCCCAAGAGGCCAAGGAAGGCTCAGGGGGCCAAAAAAGGGCATCCCCAAGGGGCAGCGAGCATCAAGTACTAAAGCATTAAGCGCCAAGCATCAAGCGTCAAGCTTTGCGCAAACCAGGCAACAAGGAGGACAACAAGGAGGACATGAGGTCAGGCAGAGTAAGGAGGTCTCCCACAAGACCTAAATCCAAACCAACAAAAGGGAAAGCCGAGTGCGTGGGCAAGGGCAAGGGCAAGGGCACCCTCGAATCAGGCCTGGACAGCAACAACACAAGTAAAAAAAGCATCACAGCAATGGGAAATAGGGACATCTGCACCCCTCTTAGCTCCCCCATTAAAGACATGAACGTCAGCGAAACCCGCAGCCCGGCGACAAAAAATTCCAAACTACAACCCACCTGAAGCCGGGACCGGAAACCCAGGAATCAAAAGAACTTATAAGCATTGAGGGGGCATCTCAAAGGAAAAATCCATGCACCCTTCAGCCAAAAATTTATACAAAATTCTCCTTCCTGAAAGACCCAGGAACAGTAATTTACTCCAAAAGTGAGAACATAAAAGGGCTGCAAACCCCCCTGCAACCAGGGAGACTCGATCTTATTCCACAGACCACCGCTAAACCGGCTGAACCACCGTCTCACACAAGGGATAAACTTTACGAAAAGACCACGGCTACGGACAAAGACCTGGACATTACCAAACAAGACACAGATACTAAGACAAACAGAAAGGCCAACAACCCAACAGCGGACAGAATCGGTAAAGATGGAAGTGAGTCAGCCCAGGAGGCACCCAGAAACACAAAAGGAAGCCCAATAAAACACCAAGGGTCGATTCCGATCTCGGTCGGAGGCGCACCCAATACCATTCGGTCGGGAAAAAGCCATGCGAAAGCCTGTTTCCCGACCGAACCGTACGCTGGTCCGGCCGAGCGAGTACGATGCGAACTCGCCGACCGACTCGTCCGGGCGACCCGACCGCTCCGACCGACTCGTACCCGGACCGTACCGCTCCGACCGACTCGGTCGGACCCGATCCGCACCGCGCAATGGAGACGTTTTCCGGCCGGGTAAGTACGATGCGCACCTCGACCGCTCCGACCGACTCGCGCCGTCCGACTCGAATCTCGCTGTCGGAGCCGTACTTTGGGGTCCGTGTCGGACCCCCTGTACGCGCGTACCCGTGCGAGGCGCACACAGAGGGGACCCATGGGTCCCCCTACCTGTGCGTGTACGCCGCGAGCGCTCGCGGCGTACTCGCTGTAGGGGGCGCCCTTGTCCGCCTCGCACCCATTGAGGCAATGGGAGCCCGCGTACGCGTTGTACGACCGGCTCCCATTGAGTTCAATGGGAGTCCGACCGACTCGTGTCCGATAACATACGGACGCATCGGACTCGTTCGGTCGGACTGCACGGGTCCGATTCGGTCGGAAATCTCTCCGGGTCCGGCTCGGTCGGGGAAATTTCCGGCCCGACTCGGAATCGACCCCCAAATGTCTAAAAAAAAAAAACAAAGCGGAAACCAAGAGTCAGCCAGATACAGACACCTCAAAAACCTTGCAACAAGGGAGAACTAATGGCCGAGTGGGCCCTAAGGACCACCTAGCCCTCTCCCCGGAATCAAGCCAGTGGGCAGAATAAAAAGCATGGATCCTGTCATCGCAACCGAAAAACAGCTCCCCTCTACAGACACTAATTACACAAGCTGACGCCCTGGCAGCCCTGGCAGCCCTCAACGAACCATCTGGCAACACACCACCAGTGCGCTGCCAGCCGCTTCCTTATGAAGATTCCCACTCAACGAACGGTGACATGACCTTCCTTGCCTCGCAAGAATGGGAGGAACTTGTAGCCTCGTACAATTTAAAACCCGTTCCTAATCATTCCCCCACGGCAGCCTCAAACACGCCACGGGCAGAGAGGATCAACTCCACAGGACCAACATACACAGAACCCATATGGGCCACAATACTAAGCACCATGCGATACTCAGCTACGGCGCTCCAATACCAATCGCACAAACTGGACCTACAGGTCGCGGTCCTTCAAACATTAGCAGATTTTACGTCAGGAATATATAGGAAGCTAGCAGACCTCAACGGTCTCATAAAGCGGGGACAAGAAGAAGCTCACAGAACTCAAATTCCACAACCAAAATGCACCTGCACTCCAATAATTGACAAATTACTCATGTTACCATCAATGCTAGGAGACTTACTATCAAACTTAAAAACAAACGCCACATCGCGCATTTACCTGAGTGATGAACCACCTAGGATAGAAACAACAACACCCGGGCATCAACAAACGGGGTTGACTCCAATCAACTCACACAACTCCCCCGGCAGCAGTTAGGCAACAGTCACAATTAAAGAGAGTGCAGCTAACAAGAACAACTCGCCCCTGAAAGCACGCCGCAAACAAAAAAGGAAGGGAAGAAACAGGAAGCCCTGGGTCACTGTGCCAAAAATCAGCCCCAGGAAACCCCCGTTGAACTTGAATTCGAACTCGAGGACATCAGGCGTGCCCCCACTCCCATCTTCGTTGATAGGTAAGAACACTTCAACGCAAGATCCAACATTACTCAGGCACCAACCGTGGGGATACCTAAAAGATCATCAACACAAAGCACCCCAACAGATGACAACAAACAGGAGATCATTCAAATAAGAAAGGAGCTAGCCACACCAAAGCAAGAACCCAGCAAGAACACCAAAGTGGAACAAAACCCAAGGTTGAACCTGCGAGACGACCCACCGAACAACCATAGGGAGTCGCCGCAACAGTCGACGAGGGAGAACGAGCATAGAACCAACACGCTAGACAAAATTCGAACATCAATTGACCCTCTGCTAACTTCCCACACAAGCGCCAACCAAGGAGCCGGCAAGAGTAACTGTGCTCAACTAAGGCCCCTGCCACACGAGGAAATCCCTACCAAGGAAATGGAGGCACGAGACGCAGCGGGAACGGACACCATCATATTCTTTCCCGAGTATGAATCCCGGGGAAGAGCGGACATACTAAACAGAGGGAACGTACTATGATTCCTACATTCCATCACAAGCCTAGAAAACATAGGCTCTGTAGACTTGCTCTTCATAGAATTTCAATCAACCAACAACCCGCAATGCCCAGAGGTGACTAAAACAAGATGGAATACAAGCAAGATAGCTAATAAAATCATGAAAGAAGAAAACAAGTTCCAACACTGGGGGATAAAGCTGAAAGCAGAATCAAAACCACCCTACCCAACACCCTTTTTAAATGCCCACACCAAAAAACCACCACCTCAGTATTAAGAGGAGCAAGGAGCAGCACCCCTGGCGTGCCCATGACGCACACAAAGGTCGCCAATTTGAATACAGGCCTTGGACAACAAGGCATAACTCCATCATCTACAACTCAGAACTGGACGCAAATACAGCGAACAATAACAAAAGAGCGACCTAATTGACAAGGGATGCACAGCTCGCCGACAGCCCCAGTAGTGCGAGACAGAGCCAGCATGTGCATCTGGAACATCAATGGCCTAGCCAGTAAAACTGAAGACCTTGAGGTATTAAATTACCTAAAAACATTCGACGTGATACTGCTCCAGGAAACCTGGGAAGACAAGGAATTTGAGCTTCAGGTGTACACCTCGCACTTCCTTCCAGCTACAAAGGGATCCGACTTTGGTCATCGCTCAGGGGGATTAATGATACTGGCCTCAATAACCACAATAGGAGAAATTTCACCCATAAAGGCCCAAATTGCAGTTCCAAGCGCCATCCAGGCAGTGATGATAACGCTCTAGTTCAACAAGGAACGCCAGGAAGTTATAATAATCAACACCTACGTGCATCCCAAACACAAACCAAAAGCAGGCAAAGAGCTGGTCAAAGAAATAAAAAGGATCATGGATGAGCAGGACACTGATCACATCATCCTGGCAGGCAACTTTAACTTACATCTTCTAAGGCAAGATGAGGACCCAGAGCAAGATCTAACTGCCGCCTGGGGAAAACCGAGTCAGGGCCTAGCAAAAATAGAGAAACCAACAAGATGCTCGAAGCACCTGATCCAGGAATTCGAACACCTAAACCTGAGAGCACTGAACGGCTGCCTTGTGGGGGACAATCCACCGGTCGCCACATTCCATTCATCAAAAACCTCCTCTCACTTAGATTTTACCTTCGCAACCCTAACCATGTTCAACAAAATTGCCTCCTTCAGGATAGGCGACAATGAACACAGCGAATACCTACCCCAGGAACTGATAGTAAAAGCAAACACAGCCCTCACACTAGAGGCATGCAAAACCATCGGCACAGAAGGGACCTCAAATCTCAAGCGAATAAGGTGTAAACCCAGTAACATCGAAGCAATATCAACCACTGCTAAAACATTACATAACCAAGGGGAAGATACATCAACCCAACCAGTGAAAGCATGGGAAAGCTTCATCACGACTCTTGGTGGGAAACTCGCAACCGGGACAGGGACAAAATTGAGACAAACGGCGGCCACCCTAACAAGGATGGCAACCAGCCTAGAATAAAAAAATCTCAAACGTACCATAAATCAAACATTAAGGCGGCTCTGCAAAACTCCACAAAACTTGGACCTGCAATGTGTCCTCCGGAAACAGAAGGCACTAATAAAAAGAAAGAAATGGGAAAAAAAGATCAAAGAATGACGAACTATGGGCCAAGTTATTTCATGATACCAAACAAAAAAACAGTGCTAAGTTCCGGCAAACAATCAACAGAATCCAGTGACCAAATCACCCTTGAATAAACTCTAACATATAGAGGCAGTCTCGGTAGATTACCTCTTCAACCCCTTTAACAATAAAGTGCAAAAGGATGACGAAGCATTTAACGAACTAGGGACCGTAAGCAAGGACAGGGGCAACATCAACAAGGAAGAAATGATGCAAACGTCACTCTGGCAGAGCACAACGACTCCCCTAGGAAAACGCAACAACATCAGGAGATTGAACCGGCAGTAGGCTCGTACATTTCATCGTCCACCAAAGAGGAGCACCACGGTCCAACAGCAACGCAGATAAGAGACAAATAGCCAGGGGCAGACTCGCAGGCGCCCCAGGCTCCAACGGTATCTCCCCAATGCTGTACAAACACAACGCGGAATGCTGGAGCAAAGCACTAGCACCAGTTTTTAAGGACATAAATTGCTCAACAACAATCCCGGAGTCCTGGAAAGGATCAATAATCAGCCCAATTTTTAAACAGGGTGATAGGAAAGCTCCAAACAACTACCGACTAATCGCTCTCATTTACATAGAGGCAAAGTACTACGCTGGAACAATTTTGGACGAACTAACATCCTGGGCATCAGAAAACTCTATAATCCCAAAAAACCAAACCGGGTTTTGCCGGGGACAAGGAACCACAACCAACATTATGGCATTAGCCTTGTTAATGTACGCAGCTAAAGAGGCAAAACATCCCCTATTTCTTTGCTTTATAGACTACGCTGCAGCCTTCGATCACGTTGACTGAGCCAAACTTTGGCAAAAACTGGAAAGCTAGGGGATACCAAAACCCCTCTGAGACCGGCTCAAACAGTTACATACTGACACTTGGATCAGGATTAAACTAGGTGCAGGGACACACCTTTCAAAACGAATCCCCACCTCCAAAGGGCTAAAGCAAGGGTGCGTCCTAGCACCTCTACTCTTCAACCTTTTCCTAGCTGATCTCCCAGGAGAACTGGACAGGAGCACATCACACGCATCGAAACTGGAAAAAATGTAATTGTCAAATCTGTTATATGCGGACGACCTAGTGTTGATAAGTCGGACCCCCATCGGTCTACAACATCTCTTGAACACGACAAATAGCGTCTCACAACAGAACGCCCTAAACGTAAATCTTAAGAAAACTAAAATTATGGCAGTAAATTATCATAAAAAGAAAAAAATCAACTGGTACTTAGACAGGCAATGCCTGGACCAGACAACCAGCTACAAATATCTCGGAATACTTCTGGACCACAAAAGCTCATTTAAACCTCAGCTGGAGTCCGTGCGGAGAAAGGGAATCATGACCTTTTTAGCGATGAAGCCCCTGAAGAAAATGCTGCCTGACCTAACACTCGACCCCTTGCTACAGGTACTGCGTGCAAAATTGCAGCCAACATTAACATACAGGAGCGAATCTCTCAAAGGGAAAGATGTTGCAGCTCTGGACATAGTAATAGCTAATTCTTACAGAGCAATTTTCCATCTACCAAATACGGTTAGAATTCAGGCTCCAAAAACAATCAGTGGAAAGAAGGGGCGTGTACATAAAAAGTTGGCATAAGATCCGAAGTGCCGAGTCAGGATCCCTAAACTCCCATCTTTCGATCGAGTTGTTTCGCCATGGAAAATCACCTGCCAGGGAATATTTGCTCGACTCCCTTAAGTTACTGGGATTGACGGACTTTTGGGGAACCCCAACAGATCATCTATCCTTCCAAAAAATTGTGACCAAGGCAACACAAATGATATCTGTCTTAGAAGACAAGGAAACACTCGCTAAAAGGGCACATGGCTGGGTAGTGCTTAGTGACTACGAAGCACTCAAACCGTAATCTTATCTGAAAATGGGAGTCAAAGCGAGGACAAAGGAAAAATTCCTAAAGTTACGGCTAGGCGTTGTACCGATCATCCCACATCTTCCACCATGGGAAAGGAGAGGAGGTCCGCAGTCCTGCTGCCTATGCGGAACAGGCAACGAGGATCTTACCCACATCATCTGCATCTGCCCCAACTTAAAGGACATAAGAAGCACTTTATTACGACCATTATTCAAGCAGCACGGTATCAGGACCTGTAGGCAGGCAGTAAAGCTGTGCTTCAAGCCAGCTGAGATACAGCTAGACTGCCGGCTCACAAAGTTTTTCGACACAGTAGCCAAGAGACTCAAAAAATCCCCGCAAGTGGACATTGGTCAACAAAACACAGCTGAACCGGGCATCCCTTGAAGCTAGACTGAAAAAACCTAACAACAGCACCTTACAGTCGCACAGGCACTTTAAACCAACGTTGGTTGTATGCGCAAAAAACAAGCACTTTAATCGGACTTACAAGGACGGCTGTTTAACTTGGAAAGCTAACGCCAGCCCAGCTTTCCCTGCTGCACAAGCACTTTAGACCCGTTGAAGAGCGTAATGCCCAACTGTGTAATTTTAAAACAATGTATAACGATGGTTTTTAAAACTGTTTTATCCATTGAATTACGAATAAAAAACTTTTTATTGTCACATGTATGCAAAGGTTTTAATTAATCATGCGTAATAAAAATTACTTACTTACCATATTATTGTGGTTTTTGGTATGGCTGAAAAGCTATTTGGAATTTAATAGAAAGAGATTGCCTGGGTCTGAACCATTGCCTTCGGATACCATTGGTGCAATATGTTAGAGGCATTTTAGGTGAACTGGGTAGGGCAGAACTATTTACTGACCCAGCGTTGATCTCCAAATCAGATCTTGTATGGGTGAAGGAGGCATTTTGCGCACATATTCCGGAAAAAAGGGTTGCACGCTCATTGTTTAAAAGTTTGTGCACACAGTATGCAATGATGAGATCCGCTAGTAAAACCGAATTGTATTTAACGCTGGATATGCCAGTTTTGCACAAACGACTCTTAACATATTTTTGCCTGAATTTGTTTCCACAACTTGTGGCGGGTGGCATAAACCTACGGATCCCCCGCTGCACTCATGTGATATGGCTGTTGCACTGGACACTTGACATATTGTTTTTACCTGTCCTAAATTGGCTAATTTATGTTTTAAGTATATTCGTCCCCTCCTCTTACCAATAAATTTTATGCAAGTGAGGACTGCTCTCCTGTATGTTCAATTTTTAGATAGTTTTAATGTTTGTTTTAAGTTCCCATGGTTTTTAGCGGGGTGTTTCATTCTTATTCATAAAGTGAAATATTTTTGTTTTTAAAGGATTACTGATGCTTTTGAAATGTTGTTATCAATGTACTTTTATAATTTACTGAGCTAAAGCAAATAAAGTTATTTTGATCTGACTTGAGTAGACAAATAAGTCAAGTGAAATTTGCTGATGATAGAAAACCTAGGGGCAGATTTACAAGCCCCTTGCGCCACTTTTGCGTCACTTTTAACATGGGAAATGTGACGCAAAAGTGGCGCAAGGGGCTTGTAAATCTGCCCCCTAGACTCTGAAACCATCCCCGCTTCAGTAGTGCCAAATTCCCAGAAGGTTAAGCACAGGTTTATTTAGTGGCTTTTGGTGTTTACCCTGACAATGGATTGTGTTTATTACTTGAGAGGGACTCACACTCCTCTCAACTAACAACCCAAGTTCTTACAGGAACATTATACGATTCAGCTTTCCCGCACTTCTCCTAACTAAAATTGTATTAGATATATGTGGGAGTGTTTTTAGTATGGGAGATAAAAAGGTTGAAACTGCACCCATGTGCAGTCAATGTTGATTTCATGCAGTGCCTGGCTGCAGTATGGGTGTTCTGGGTCAGCACCAAGAGAAACCTACCATCTCTGACATTCCTGAGCAAGAGACAACTGAGATGGTGTGGCTGGCATGAATACCACTACATTTTCTTACCCAGAATACTGTCAGCCTCAATCTAAAAAAAAAAAATAATACCTCCATGTTTCTGTGGGAATGGCTGCAGTATTTAGGCCCTGGGTTGGCTGGTGAATAGGGAAAACCATCATCCTGATACATTTCTGAAAGGATTCCACTGTAGAGTGGCTTATGTGGATCCCCCATGATTTATTACCCAGAATTCGCTGCCAACTATATAAAAACAATTTCTTTTCAGTTTCCAGTTTTTGGACAACAGCATTTTCCAAAAGAAATTGATGGAAAAATCTGTAGATTTAAAAGCTAACTTTGAAGGGGCACTCTTGGAATAATCAAATACTAAACAGTATGCCCCCAGAAGAATTTTTGCACCAGTAAATGTTATCCAATGTCCAACATTAAACATACAGATCAATTTGTACAGTGCCCCAAGTAAGGTTTTCCTATATGCACACATAGTTGCCTTGTCTTTCAGTTCACAATTCAGCACAAAAGAAATAACTCGCACGTTAAAATACTCTTGCATTTGTGATCTAGGCACCATTATACAATTAATTCACAACAAACATGGCTGGTGCTCAACGGAAGAAAAGCTACTATTTTCGCAGTTTAATTGTAGAACAAAACCTGATTACGGAGAATAAATGTCTCTACAACAAAAGGAACACGATTCCCTCCCTGGAAAAAGATGCACACTGTTAACCTTTTGTCAAAACGTTCTTAATTGGAGAAATTGAGGATTCGATTGTCTTTAGGAAAAAACAGATGCACATTGTTAACCTTTTGTCACGGTTTTCCTAATTGGATTCATAGCTGTCAGAGAAAAGTCATCAAAGGATCACAAAAACCTCCGAAGAAAATCTGTTATTCCCAGTTGCTGCCTCAAATTTACAGGGTGGTATTTTAAAAAAAAAAATAGGGCATGAAGTTTTTAATTTATATTTTCAGAATGACAATACTGCCACAATTTATGACTTTAATGACTACCCCCTCTGCCCCCGAGAAGTTGACACCCAACTGTCACCTGTTGCAGAAGAAAGGTGCAAAGCAGTGACGCTTCTTTGTACTGTGAGCAGTCTTCTTCGTCTCACACTGCTAAAGGAGAACGCGTGTTATGAAAGGGAGTAAACAGCCAGGGGTTATAATTTAATCCAAAATTGAACATGGAGTGAGGACTCTGCAAAAAATCTAGGGGCATATTAGCAAGGGCCTTATCGCCGCTTTAGCGGCACTTTTTGCCGCTAAAGCGGCGATTTTTTTATCGCCCTATCAGCAAGCTGTCGCTAACAGGCGTTAGCGACAGCTTTCTGGCGATAGCGGCCCGTTTTCCCATCGCCTTGCATGCCAGCAATAAATATCGCTAATGACATGCAAGGTAGGCGTTCCCAACTAAAAGCGACTGAAAACAGTCGCTAACACAACTTCTCCCTATTAGCAACGCAGGCGAAGCGATAAAAATATTCGTGCTAAGCGCGAATATCGCTAGAATTTAACACCTGCTAAAACATGACTTACCTGTTTGTAGAATAGGAGGTGGATTGTCAGCCTAAGTCCACCATGGCGTTAATGCGTGAATATCGCTGGATTTCCAGTGATATTCACGCATTCGCCGTTATCGCTGGATATTTTATCGCATTGGAGATAAACCTTGCTAATAGCATGTTATCTCCGCGATAATATCCAGCGATAGGCGGCGTTAAGAAAATGCGCGCTAAGCGCGGTTAGCGATAATTTTCGCTTGTTGTTGCTAATATGCCCCCTAGTCATACTCAGTGGTTAATACCGGGCTTACCTGAGTATTTTACTTACCATTCTCCTTTCAAAATAGACTTTTCACTGCTTTGCTTTGAAGGCGCATAAATAATGTCTGCACCTGCAAAACACATGCTCCTGTAGCCACGTCACCATCTGTGATGATACACAGTACTCTGGTGAGATGCTTTATTCTATAACCAGCGCTTCTGCAGTTTCTAAGCACTGTGAATAACATGTCACTACTCACTTCTGAAGGCTGGATCCGAACTCGAGTGATCTGCTCTGCATGTTCCAGTCGTGAGCAGTCATTGGGGCCTACGTGATTCAAAGCCGGAAGGAGCAAGGGAGAGACAAACTGGAAGGAAAGTATTGAAAGTGCAGGTATGTGTGCGTGCATTTGTAAAAAAAAACAACAATGTGCGGGGGAAAAAGCTTTACAGGAGTAACAATAATACACAGCATAGTACTAATAAGGGATGACAAATGAAAAAGGACGGAAAAGAAATTTAAGTGCAAACCGGGCTGCATTTCAGTAACTTATTCTCTGACATGCTTTACAGCTTCCCAATACCGCAAAGAACTGCATGCAGGAGACTGAATGCGGGGTGACGGGGAAGGAGGGGGGAGGGGGGCGGGGCATCTAAATATTGGTCACTATTACGCTACATGAGCTGGTTTGTGAATAGCTCCAGTTCTCTAAGCTGTTTTGTATTTGTCATGCTGTCCGGCAAAACACAAAGAAACGGCGCTTTATCCAAATTAAAGCCATCAGCAAACCCCTATTTTTACTTTTCATGTATATGGATGACAACCCCACTTCCCATCTAGGATTCGCAGCGCCTTAGATGCAACACAAGTCCAAGAATAAGCACAGGGGGTTATAGCTTTGCTGGACTGATGATCTCAAGGCCTCAAGGGTGTGCAATCCTCAGCCCAGCAAATGCTATTTGCAGCCAACTGGCAAGTCTGCACATGCGCATTAGCACTTTTGAAAGCCCAGGACTCAACAAGAGAGCTGCCTATCGTGTGACACTCCACCCAGCGAGAATGTGTATGTTTGTCCGTTTTTTTATTATTTAGTTTATTAACAATGTCAAAACTAAGCCTTTGTGCAAAATGAAAATAAATTTGCCCTGAAGAAAAAATTAAAGAGGGATGAGCTCATCCACCCACGTTGAGAAATACCATCTCTGCAGATTCCATAGGATTTCCTCGCAGACTTGTAAACCACACCACCTTACACTCTCTTGGTGGACTACTTTTCAGAATGTATGCGGTTGGTATGTTTCCCTGGATGGCGGGTGACTCTGGGACTCAATATTGCAAGTGTCTAAATTACCAGAGTAACTGAAATTCAAAAGAAAAATGTTGATGCATAAACTTTATATTTAGTGGCCTTTCCTTGGCTGAGTGATAGGATCACCCACATAAGTGGTGTATCGTTTTATCAGGAGAGCTGTAGGGAGATTGGGTAGTAGCGCTCTTGTCAAACCCCACAGATTCTGAAACGTCCCTCAGAGAAATGTCAGGAAGAACTGTGTTTATTTAAAGTTTGACATTTGCGAGGCATTCTGAGCAAGAAAAAGTAGTGAGATCCTTAGAGGCCACACCTCCAACTGAACTACCCTGGATGTCTAATTTTCAGAAATAACTAGGGTCGGTAGGCTACCTTGCATAATGGCCACACTCAAGCTCTACTACCCCTGCTACTCAATCGCAAGAATTGATATAACCTAAATCAAGAATTGCTTTATCTACCAACCTTAGACAATTCAAACCTAACAACAAAATGTCACAAAAAATAATTCTGTATTCACACCAAATAAATTGACTCCTTTTTATCTCTCCCAGGGATAGGGAAAAACTCAAGGTGGGATAATCCAAGCCTCTGTGTCTTCAATAAAATGATAATTATCATATCTCTTATGCTTCGAAAATAATAATTTTATATCAAGACCGGAGGCTATGATTATGTGCAGGTTCAATGCCCGTGCACCGCATACTCAGAAGCATACATAATGGGGTCGATTCTGATTCGGGCCGGAAAAAGCACCGACCGACTCGGATCCGGAAATAATACCGACCGACACGTACCCGTGGCGCCCGACACGCCAAGTACGATGCAAGGCGTGAAAAATCCGACCGACACGTACCGAAACCAAGTCAACCGACCGAGCCGCACGGAAAACAGCAATCCGGCCGGAAAAACACGCGAATCCAACCGACCGACACGCACCCGGAACAAATCCGACCGAAACGTACACGCGAACTCCAAACCGCAAAGTACGATGCAAGGCGCGAAAACCACGAGCGAGTCGGACGGAGGCTAAGCTCGTACGACCGACACGCATACAAAACCGAGCCGAAGAAACACAAAACACCGCGACCGACGCGTACGCAGCATAGAAAACTGCACAAACACAGCGTGAACGAAACGGAGAACACCGTACGAGACAAATGCAGGGTCCGACTCGGTCACAAGAACGTTTCCAACATACACAAACAGCACAAAGGAAAAATCACCCAAAAAAAGGCCAAACAAGCAATTACCAAGCCAATAAATACTGGGGTGGGGTGGGGACAGAGAACAAAGACACACCCACAACTCCACCTATATAAAGGACACAAATCACAACCATGAGCCCTTTGCAAATGCCATTCCACTGCCAGCACCCAAGAGAAAGCAACCACACACCCACAGCTCATCCCTCACACAAGCCACACACCATCAGCACACCAACAAATACCTACCTCACATACACCCAGCAAAACACACACTCACACACCCTCACCTGCACACCAACACACACATCACTCACCATCACCACCCATCACCATGCCCCCCAAGAAGAATCCCAAGTTCCTAGACAGTGAATTGGAAGTCATGGTAGACGAGATCCTCAGGGTAGAGCCACAGCTGTTTGGCACACTGGTCCAACAGACCCCATCTCCCAGAAAACCAAGATGTGGGAGAGGATCATCAACAGGGTGAACGCACAATCACCATGTCGGCGCACAAAGAGCGACATCCAGAACAGGTGGTATGACGTGCGCAGGAGGGTACGGGACCTGCTGAAGAAAGACTACATCAACAGCCAATACACCGGCAGTGGCCCTCCTGCCAAGCCAATATACCTCAGGCCCTGGGAGGAGAAGGTGCGGGCCATCCTTCCGCCAGTGAGCGTATATGGACTAGAGGACATCCCAGAGCCTGGTGAGTACACAACAAATGTACACAATATACTGCCACAAAACACACACATCACTGTCAAGGGAGAGTCAAACCATGCACTCATAGCAATTACACAGCAACCAGAACAGAATCATCCCAAAATGTGTATGTCAGTCAGATAAACACAACACATGCCATCAAAAAAGTCACATCCAACTGTGCCAACACATGTACAAACACAACTACAACTACAGCTAGGCAGTGGCACAAATAGAACTAACAAACACATCCAGACATGTAGCCACCACAACAACACCAACACACAGTGAAGACCACTCAAAGGAAGGAATTCTGTGTATGCTGGCCAAGTCAGTGTAGCCAATAGCATCATGGGAGTCGCAGTCACACATATTGCCCCCCCACAACTGTCCCATCAACACCACCCTGAACCATGCTCACATCACAGGGAGTGGAGAAGGACTCACAAGATGGCTGACACTGGCTACTGCTGTGGGAGCACAAGGCCCTGCTGCCAACTGTGCACCAACAAACAGCAGGACACCACTGACTGACATCCTGAGAGACAACTTACACTCCCTGCAATGCAAGCACATACCATGGTGGGATATCTGGCTAGCTGGGTGGGAAGAAGGACTTGCAGCACTGACCATAGTCACAAGCACCTCCCCTCACACACACCCCAACACAAACTCCACAGAACCCACCTGGTAGAATGCAATGCCCCCATCCTAACACAAGATCCCACAAAGAACCACCACCCTGGGTTATGTTGTGTGAAGCACAGGGACACTCTTGGGACTTTTAGCCAAACAACTGCCAGGACAACACTCCCAGCCATCCTGTCAGCACAGCCAGCCCACCCCACAGGGAAGCAGAGTCAAAAGGAAGGAAGCATGGGCATGCTGGGAAGGGGGTGGAGGCAATAGCATGATGGGAGTCGTACTCACTGATATTGGTCACCCCCACAACTGTCCCATCAACACCACCCTGAACCATGCTCACATCACAGGAAGTGGAGAAGGACTCACAAGATGGCTGACACTGGCTACTGCTGTGGGGAGCACAAGGCCCTGCTGGCAACTGTGCACCAACAAACAGCAGGACACCACTGACTGACATCCTGAGAGACAACTTACACTCCCTGCAATGCAAGCACGTTCCATGGTGGGATATCTGGCTAGCTGGGTGGGAAGGGGGACTTGCAGCACTGACCATAGTCACAAGCACCTCCCCTCACACACACCCCAACACAAACTCCACAGAACCCACCTGGTAGAATGCAATGCCCCCATCCTAACACAAGATCCCACAAAGAACCACCACCCTGGGTTATGTTGTGTGAAGCACAGGGACACTCTTGGGACTTTTAGCCAAACAACTGCCAGGACAACACTCCCAGCCATCCTGTCAGCACAGCCAGCCCACCCCACAGGGAAGCAGAGTCAAAAGGAAGGAAGCATGGGCATGCTGGGAAGGGGGTGGAGGCAATAGCATGATGGGAGTCGTAGTCACTGATATTGGTCACCCCACAACTGTCCCATCAACACCACCCTGAACCATGCTCACATCACAGGAAGTGGAGAAGGACTCACAAGATGGCTGACACTGGCTACTGCTGTGGGGAGCACAAGGCCCTGCTGGCAACTGTGCACCAACAAACAGCAGGACACCACTGACTGACATCCTGAGAGACAACTTACACTCCCTGTAATGCAAGCACGTTCCATGGTGGGATATCTGGCTAGCTGGGTGGGAAGGGGGACTTGCAGCACTGACCATAGTCACAAGCACCTCCCCTCACACACACCCCAACACAAACTCCACAGAACTCACCTGGTAGAATGCAATGCCCCCCATCCTAACACAAGATCCCACAAAGAACCACCACCCTGGGTTATGTTGTGTGAAGCACAGGGACACTCTTGGGACTTCTAGCCAAACAACTGCCAGGACAACACTCCCAGCCATCCTGTCAGCACAGCCAGCCCACCCCACAGGGAAGCAGAGTCAAAAGGAAGGAAGCATGGGCATGCTGGGAAGGGGGGAGGAGGCAATAGCATGATGGGAGTCGTAGTCACAGCTCTACATCCCCCACCACATGGCCCAGCAAGCTCACACTCACGCATGCACATCCCACAGAGAGTGGAAAGGCCCATCAAAGATGTCTGACACTGCTGCTGTGTCGTGGGGAGCACAAGGGCATGCTGGGTACTGCACACCAACCAACAGCAGGACACCACTGTCAGCCATCTTGCCATTGCTCTCACACCCACACACACTGAACTCCCCACAAAAGCAAGTAAGTATGGGAAGTGGGGTGGAGGCAATAGCATGATGGGAGTCGTAGTCACAGACATAGCTCACCCCCACAACTGTCCCATCAACACCACCCTGAACCATGCTCACATCACAGGAAGTGGAGAAGGACTCACAAGATGGCTGACACTGGCTACTGCTGTGGGGAGCACAAGGCCCTGCTGGCAACTGTGCACCAACAAACAGCAGGACACCACTGACTGACATCCTGAGAGACAACTTACACTCCCTGCAACGCAAGCACGTTCCATGGTGGGATAACTGACTGGCTGGGTGGGTGGGAAGGAGGGCCGGCTGTCAACCAAACACAACCAATGCAGACCATGTTCACACCCCAGAAAATACATAGAAATGCCCAAATAATGCAGGACAATGTGCCACACCAATATCAACCCCTGACTGTGACGACTTAGGACAATGCAATGTACAGGCCCGCACCCAGAGGCACAGTCACAACTGTCATGTGTGTCAACCATTGATGCCTGCAGAAACATAACATACATTGTTTGTGTCTCCCAAAAACAGGTGATGATGGGGACACAGCAGCAGACGCTGAGGAGTCCCAGTCCCAGGCTCAAGAGGATGCAGAGCTCACTGGCGTCGTACAGCCTCTGTCCTCCTCGGACGATGAAGACCAACCTGGCACATCCGGTGCAAGTCAACATGCAGCACCAGCAGGACCACCAGCTGCAGCACCAGCAGGACCACCAGCTGCACCCCCTGAACCCACCCCTCCAACGACTGTCACCACAAATACCATCCCTGCCGACATGGACAGAACAAGGAACAACACCAGCACAGGGACCCTGGACCAACCTGGGGCCATGGACACCACCACCACCACCAACCCCCAAGGTGGACCAGGGTTATCTGTGCGTGCCACTGCACACACTGCACATGTCAGCAGGGGTGGTGGGAGGGGTGGGAGACAGAGGTCGCTGCTTGCAGACGTTGCTGGTGTGCATGATGACCCACAACTGGTACGCATAGCTGATGCGTACCAGTCCAGCACCGGAGAGCTCAGCCAGGTAGTGGGGCTCCTCAGAGACATGAAACAGCAGCAGGCTGCCCATCATGCCCGCTTGGACTCCCACATGTCCCACGTGGAGTCACACATGTCCCGCGTGGACTCACACATGTCCAGCGTGGAGTCCAAGTGGGATGCACTGCATGAGATGACGGCGGTGCACAGGGACATTTTACAATGCCTCCGCCAGATGAACAGCAACCAGTCCACACCTCCCTGTGTGCCAACAACATCTGGTGCCGAACAAACTGCAACTGCCACAGGGAGGGAGGAGGACTCTGGCGGAGAGTCCCCTGCACCGCAGCAGCCTGTACTTGAGGGCCCCCCCAAGAAGAGGGGTCGTCCGAGGAGGGAAAAGTGAGAGGCCGATGGCCAAGCGCAACTCCCAGGAAGCCTGAACCTGTTCTGGATGTTCGCCTTTGTGCACAGACTGTTCACCCTGTTGACGGCAACACTACTCCCACACATTGCATGGGGAGTACAAGTTGGACCAATGTGTCAGACAACTGTGGCCCCGATACTGGGGATCCTGTCTACCAGGACTTTCAATTCACCTAGGAACTTCGGATTGCAAGATTTATGTACAGCACTACCCATCCTATGCACTATTAACACAAATGTATCACAATAAACACACTAATACACCATACTTGCCTCTGTCGTGATTCCAACGTGGGTGCTGTTATGGGGATGATGAACTGCAAAATTACACTGTGTATGCGAACTGCAACAGCAAGGACAACACAGGCATGTGAGTAAAGGCAACGTGACACATATGAGGGAGACACACCACCAGGGCTACACAACACATACACACCTAGGCCATCTGACTCATTGCCTACACTGATGTTGCCAGGGAAGACGGTGCAATGCATAGACACCACACCCATTCCCAGTTGTAGTCAAGTAGCCCACAGGTGCAGTAAGCAAATGGCAGTCAAATGTGTGACCACAGAAAACGCACATCACAAAGTGAAGCACAGGTTTATTACACAGTTGCAACATGTCGTAACCACTACAGATGCAAGGTAATCCCACCTGGCAGCGGGCACACAGTCAACAACTCTAGACGGAAGGAAGTCCATGGGTGTGGCGCACATCACCTGTAGGGACACAACAGCTACCACCCTGGATGTGCAATCACGTCGTCGGTGGACACAGTTGACCAAACGAATCTGAAAGTACCCTGTGAAGGACAGAAATGACACACAGTCAAAAGCAATGGAGTACAGGACAGAACAGCAAAACTCATGCACAATACATGTTACAAGATACCCACCCAGAACCAAGTTAGCATGTCAACACTGTTGGGGAGTACAGCCCACCTGTTAGCACACATCGCAACACACATCCAGTCAAGTAGCACATGGACACACTCCAACAGCACCAGAGCACCACCCACACATCATGCCAACTCACATCATTGACATGACACCTCAGGATACTCACATTCAGCTAAAGAAGTTGGTGATGAGCTGTGTGCGGACATCAACATCATCATCATCATCATCATCGTCACTGGCATCGTGGTCCAGGCCAGGATCCTCCACAGGTGGCGGATGTTGGTCATTGTCATCCTGGATGAGAGGCAACTCCTTCCGCACTGCCAGGTTGTGGAGCATGCAGCAGACGATGATAATCTTGCACACTTTCGCAGGGGCATATGGGAGGGACCCTCCGGTCTTGTCCAGGCAGCGGAAGCGGCTCTTCAGGAGACCAAATGTCCGCTCAATCACTCTCCTGGTCCGACCATGTGCCTCATTGTAGCGCATCTGGGCTGGTGTCACAGGGTTCCTGAGGGGTGTCAGCAACCACGGCATGTTGGGGTATCCCGAGTCACCTACGGACAGACAAGTGCACATTAGCTGACTTGGAAAAGTGGGCGGAATACTACAGATCAGATCACACACAATGGCACAAAGTCAGTACACACCGACAAGCCAGGCACGCTGGTTCTGCATCTGTGCCATCATCCTGGGGATGCGACTACTCCTCATCACAAAGGCATCGTGTGCTGAACCAGGGAAACGGGCACACACGTGTGTGATGGTCATGTCTGCAAGACACACCACCAGTGCATTGACCGAGTGGTAGTGCTTGCGGTTCCTGTAGGCCTGCTCCTGGGCCTGTGGTGGTACCAAAGCCACATGTGTCCCATCAATGGAGCCAATGACATGCGGCATCCTCCCCAGGGCATAAAAGTCACTCTTCACGTCAGTGAGTCGTCGCAGTCTAGGGAAATAGATGTACCGGTTCAGGAATAGCAACATTGCCGCCAAAACATCGCGGAGCACACGGCTCAACATGGTCTGTGACATCCCACCAGCAGTCGCCACAGTATGTTGGAAGGTACCGGTGGCAAAGAAGTGTAGGGCTGCCATCACCTTCACCTTGGGGGTCAGCGCTGTAGGATACGGCCGGCCAGGCTGCAAATGTGGGGACAACTGCACTGCCAAATCCTCAATCAGCTGCCTGGTGAAGCGGTACCGTCGGATGCTGTCCCGTTCCACCATCGTTGCCAGGTCTGGGAATGGTCGATGGACAGCAGGAGCCCTGCAGTGCAGAGGAGAAGTAAGCAAGATTGTCAGTCACCCCACATATGCGGCATTGAACACACTCAAGATCCCAACATACATCATTATGAGGCACAACTACATGAAGTGTGCAGTTCCGGAAGGACATGTATGGTACATACATGGCCAACATCTGTCAACACGGTCCAACAGGTGGCATCAATTAGTCCCAGGTTGGCCCATTGGATATCATGAGGCCGTGTCACAGTTCCCATCTCCTGCTGCCGTGTCACAATAACCCCCACAGTGACATGTGAGGACAGATGTGCCCCAGGCACCACAGCTCAACGACAGGTACATTCCCAGGGACCCTGTATTGCCACATGGACACTGGCATTACATGGAGTATCATGTATACACCACAGCAAAACAACCATGACCCCCACAGGTAGTGGCCCCACTTGCCACGGCAGAACAGACATGGACGTCTGTGACACACACACGCACAACATCAAAGTCCATGCACACACAACCTGGATGTGGAGACTGTCTCCCATTGTGCACATGAAATCAGAGACATTGTAAACACTACATGCACAAAGACTGTGGAGGACCATCACTATTGTGCCACTGGGACACCCTGGCTCAAACATACCGTCCCACATGGGACTCACGGGGTATGTGACATGACATACACATACACCACCGTGAAATGTGACCATGGCACATGCACAGATATGAACAGTTGCACATCACAGTAGTCATGTAGACGTAACACCCAGGATCCTGTCCCCATGAACACGTGCACAGCCTGGGGGTGGCTGCCCACAGGTGACACCCACAGGACAACATGTACACCAACATACACACAATAGGAAATGCAGCCTTACATGCCATATGATAAAGTTTGGACAGGCTGTCGTGATGTAGGTGTGCCCCTCACTCCCTGGGAGCTATCTGTGGCTGGCATATGTCCATCTGAGACAGGAATGCTGACATATGCCAGTCACATGTACAGTGATGCGTTGTACTGCAATGGACCGATCGGTGCCTCCGGCCGGCCCATTGCATTCAATGTGTGCGGGTACGCGTTGTACCCCTGTACGCGTTGAACTGCAATGGACCGATCGGTGCCTCCGGCCGGCCCATTACATTCAATGTGTGCGGGTACGCGTTGTACCCCTGTACGCGTTGAACTGCAATGGACCGATCGGTGCCTCCGGCCGGTCCATTGCATTCAATGTGTGCGGGTACAGCGTTGTACCCCTGTGCGCGTTGTACTGCAATGGACCGATCGGTGCCTCCGGCCGGCCCATTGCATTCAATGTGTGCGAGTACAGCGTTGTACCCCTGTGCGCGTTGTACTGCAATGGACCGATCGGTGCCTCCGGCCGGCCCATTGCATTCAATGTGTGCGGGTGCAGCGTTGTACCCCTGTGCAGCGTTGAACTGCAATGGACCGATCGGTGCCTCCGGCCGGCCCATTGCATTCAATGTGTGCGGGTACGCGTTGTACCCCTGTACGCGTTGAACTGCAATGGACCGATCGGTGCCTCCGGCCGGTCCATTGCATTCAATGTGTGCGGGTACGCGTTGTACCCCTGTGCAGCGTTGTACTGCAATGGACCGATCGGTGCCTCCGGCCGGCCCATTGCACTCAATGTGTGCGGGTACACGTTGTACCCCTGTGCGCGTTGTACTGCAATGGACCGATTGGTGCCTCCGGCCGGCTCATTGCATTCAATGTGTGCGGGTACGCGTTGTACCCCTGTGCGCGTTGTACTGCAATGGACCGATCGGTGCCTCCGGCCGGCCCATTGCATTCAATGTGTGCGGGTACGCGTTGTACCCCTGTACGCGTTGAACTGCAATGGACCGATCGGTGCCTCCGGCCGGTCCATTGCATTCAATGTGTGCGGGTGCAGCGTTGTACCCCTGTGCGCGTTGTACTGCAATGGACCGATCGGTGCCTCCGGCCGGCCCATTGCATTCAATGTGTGCGGGTACGCGTTGTACCCCTGTACGCGTTGTACCGCAATGGACCGATCGGTGCGCACCCATTGACAATGGGCTTGCCTGGCAACGGACGCGTTTTCGAATTTTGAACGAGTTGGTTGCTGGAAAATCAGTTGGTCACCCACAACAATGTTGCAAAATCATGTATGTCATGAAGTTGAAGATTTGAAGGATGCTGTGGGCGTGTTTTGGTGCTGCTATTCCATGGATTTGCCAGATTCAGAAGATGCAAACGACTTGGACCTATCACTTTGGACACAAGGGACAGTATCTGCCTCTCCAGCACATATATATTGCTGGCTGTTCCCCTGAGAGCTCACTTGCCTGCACTACATGCTCCAGGACGACATCTGCCACTGCACTGCTGCTGTCTCTGCCCCTCTGGGCCCTGCAATGGCACGTACTGTGGAGAGAGCCCCAGCCTTCAGCCTTGAAGAGAACCAGGCCCTGCTGGACAGCCTACTTCCACAGTACAGCAAGCTGTATGGGACACCAGGGGAGCAGGTGAGTGTTCTGTGCACTGCCTTTCTGAATGTGCATTTTGTCTGACTAGCAAGGCTGAAAGTCTGCACGCCACTGGCTAGCAGGCTCACTGAGTAGTTGGCACCCCCATAGTGTGTAGTGACATGCACTGGACAGGTATGGTGCAGTGACAGTGCATTTGAACATGGTTTTACTTCCCATGCAATGATACCATGTAGTGACGTCTGGCAAACTGTCCATGGGCAGCTTTGCACTGCCTGTGTACATCATGTGCCCCTGTGATTGAGACATGTATATACAACTGTGTCATGCACGGATATGTTGCATGTGTGGTAATGGCCTTTTCACTTTGTCATCCTGACAGGTTAATGCCCATCGGAAGCAGGAGATCTGGAACGACATCGTCCGGGCTGTCCGGTCCGTGGGGGTCTACAAGCGCCGGATCCGCAACTGCCAGAAGAGGTGGCAGGACCTTCGGGGCTGGACCCGGAGGATTGCACGGGTCCAGCTGAAGCTGTCGCCTCCTCGCAGGAGGGGCGGAACACGGACCCTGACCCCCACATGCTCCAGATCCTGGCGGTGGTGTTTCCAGACCTGGATGGGCAGCTGAAGGCCAGACAGCAGCAAGGAGGGGGTGAGTCAAAGACTGCACTGTGAACTCTGTATTACATGCTTTGTGCCCTCCTCTGGCCTGGTTCAACTGCCACAGTGCAGCAGTCATGTTGTCCAGGAGCCATGTCCCTCTATTGTGCACTGCCCACTGCTCATCTGATACCCAGGTGTGGCCCTTACATTCAGGGAATTGTGTCACTTGGGACTGTGTCCTTGCAGTTTGCTTCACTAAAGGTGGGGGACAGCATCTGTTTCCCTAACTCTGTTGTGGGCATCATGGGTGGGTCCATTGTTCACACAACACCTGTGTTTGGACATGTGATCTGCGTGTTGCTTTGATATGCGGTCCACTTGCTGAGCTGAGCCACCACATGTGCCTTGGGTATGTGGCACACGCTCATGCAGCGGGTGGGAACAATGTTTGGGCCCCAGGAGTGTGCAGATTACGTGTGTCACACATACATAGCCAGCTATCCACTGTCCAGGGCACATCCCTCATTCATGTGGAGCAGGACAGTCATGCCTACTCCAGGCCATGCAATGCACTCTGTACTCCCACTCCCGTGTATCAGCTGACACATTGTGCACAGTGATTTGACCCCTCAGGTGTCTGCCTCTGTGTCAGTGTGCTGTGGATTAGTTGCCAGGACTGCTGGGGTGTTTCTTGGTAGGGGCTCAGCATGCCCCTGGAGATGTGACCATAGGAGACGATACTTGTGTGTCACATAGGTGTTTGATCAGCTGCCCGTGCAGACTGGGGTATGCGAATGTGAAGTTCAGGCAGCTGTTCCCCATTCACAGCAAATTGTGAGGGGCTCAGGTTCAGAGGGTAGTGTCACAGATCTCCCATATGTCCAATAGGTATGACCTAGACAGATGAGGGTTAAGATGATGTGTTGTGTGGGGGATGTACATGTGCACTTGTGCAGCTCCAGGACTTGCATTCCCCATGACCTACTATTGTGACACAGTACATAGTGTTGTTGTCTGGCTGCCAAGTCATACATCACTGAGACAGTGATGTATGACTTAGCAGTCATGCCTCTGCCATGGCATGTGTCAACTTATTGGTGGTCCTGCAGGGGAGTGACATGTGCTACATGCACACCATTGTGGCGATGGCTATCAGGACATGGGTGCATCATGGTGTCTGTCACTGGTATGCATCACATGCATTTCCTATTTGACTCTGGGCATCCCTTTCATCCGGAAACCTGTACTGACTCAGTGGCAAGAGCTGTGATGTGTGCATGTCCACATGCCACACCGTGTCCTCTGCACTGTCCAACTACTGTGTACTTGGTGCATGTGTCCACACTGGGGTGTTGCAATCCAACAGACACCAGACAGATGGGTGCAAGGCCATGTGGGATGTGAGTGCCATGCTTGGCATCAGACTGACAATTGGCTTCTCCTGTTCAGTTAGGGCACTTTTAGCAATGTACAACTAATGATGCCAGGGCTTGCTCTGTAATGTGCTGTGCTCACAGTGGTGTGTGCGTTTGGTGCAGGTGACTGATGTCTGTCTGTTTCCCCATTGTTTGCAGATACATCCACGGCCACGGAAGGGGACAGCTCCACGGACCAGGAGGAGCCAGAGAGCCAGACTGGGTCAGCAGCCGAGGAGTGGTCGGAGGGACCCAGTGGCACGGAGGGCGAGGGAGCCACACCGAGGAGTCCTCAGCACCATCCACCTCAGCTGAGGACCAGAGCAACTCGGAGGATGACTCCCTTGTGGAGGCGGGTGTCAGCAGCCACCACACCCCAGCTAGTGTTGCTGTCCCCGCCATCACCAGCACCACCACCGCCCTCCCATCGGCTCCCATTCCCCAGGTCCGTGGAGGCTCCCATGTTCGGGAGCGTGTCTCCTTTGGGCCAGGCACCGCACCCCCTGCCCCTGTGTCCCCTGCTGCCCTGAGTGAGGAGTCTGTGTACCTCCTTCGCCAGCTCCATGTAGGGCAGACAGCCATGCTGAGTGTCCTCCATGCGCACACCGCACTGTTGACTCAGCTGGTGTCGTTCATGGAGGGCATCTCATCGGGCATGTCTGACCTACAGAGGGGCAATAGGTCCATGGACTCCTCCCTGACGGCAGCAGTGTCCCTCCTCAGACAGTCCCTCACCCCTCCTGCCTCTGCTCCATCCACACTCCCCAGCACCTTACCCGTCCCAAGCACACACACACCGGCACAGGCACACACCAGCACACACACGTCCAGCACACAGACACACACGCCACAAACAAAACGCACACGCACGCACAGTCAGGGGACTGAAACCAGACTCACAGGGGATGGGGCCCTGGTACACACACACGCATCCACGGGCACTGCGCAGTCCTCAGTTGCCTCTCCCTCCAAAGCACCCTCCCTTGCCTCACCTGCAACCCCAAAGACCCAGCGCCTCTTCCTCAGTGACCTCGGCCTCTTCCCCTCCGATCCAGCTGCTCCAGCATCCAGGGTGAAGAGGAAGCCCCCACACGGAGCAGAGTGCCCCTCGCCTCCGGACACCCTCCCCAGGCGCAGACAGACTGAGGCCCCCACCTGCAAGTCCCCCGGAGTGCTAAGAGCAAGACCCCGCCGCCGCCCTGCAGCTCAAGCACCAGGTCTCCTTCCTCCATCCCTCAGGCCCCCACTCCACAGGTGCCCCCACCACACCCTGCCCCAGGTTCCCCCACCCACAGATATACCATCCCCAAGAGGCTCCGGCCTTCTCCCCTGCCACTTGCTCTCCCGGCACCACACCCTCCGCTGCGCTTGTCTGTGCCACTGATGTGGTGAGGGTGTCCTCCCCCTCTGTCCAGCCCACCTTGCCTGTTCCCCATTCTCCTCCCCTGGTGGTAGGCACTGCAGTGGAGTCCACTACCACCCTGTCTGACTTGGGCACTGCAGTGGCGGACCTGTCCACTCCATCTGCAGGGTCCACTGCAGTCGTGCCGGCACCCACAACATCTGAGCCATGCCCCCAGTTGTGCCGGCCACACCATGTCAGACACCTCCACTGCAGTTGTCAGTGGCTCTCCAGCACCCACCACCCCTTCCCTGCTTCCTCCTGGTGAGCCCTGATCCTGTCCCTGCGGTGCCTGGCCTACCCCCGGTTGCCCCTCCTAGTGGATTGTCCCTGGTTTTGTGCAGGCATGTGTAGGGTGGCATCTGCCACTGTCACCCACTTGTGACTTTGTTGATGGACTGGCCATTGGCCTTTGTTTATGTTCTACCGGACTTCTACTTTTAATGCCACATATGCTGAATAAAGCAACTTTCTGTTCTCTAGTGCTTTTGCTTCTGATGTACATGATGTTGATGATGCTAACTATGCCCTTGCTGCAGTGATGGTGATATTTGGTCTCATGATAATGAAGTGTTACTGTGCAGGAACCCATGTGGTCCAGGGGGAATGTGTCCTATCCTGTGGTGTATCCATGTCATCCATAGCAGCATCTGAGGGTGTCATGTGTTCAGTATTTGGCAATGGGATTTCCTACTTAGATTGGCTATTTCACATCTGTGGCTTCCACCCCTGCACATCTGTTGTGCCTGCCATTGTTCAATTCGTCTACTTCCCTGACCGTGTGGCCATCTCCAGTGGACATGCAGGTTTGGGCATCAATGGGGAAGGACTCATCTGTGTTGTCAGTGCAACATTGCTATACAAGTGTGTTGGATCTGTGCTGATGATTCCGTTGGCACTTCCATGACCAGGCTGATGTGACGGGAGCCCTCATTTGGTGCTAATTGTTGATTGTGTGACCAAGTGCTCAGCTGACATGATGGGGCCCTACTGAGGCAACATATGGCACAGCTTTCCTCACACAGGAGTGGAGTCCCCTCATGGCAGTGTGTACTCCTGTGACATTGCCTGCGCCCAAGGTGTGTGTTGTATGTGCATGTCTGTGTGTTCACTTCCGTTTAGCTGTGCATGCTGTGATCCCTAGTGTTGTACCTGTTTGTGATGCTAGCTGAGTTGAGCTATGTTCCCCCAAAGTCTTCTCCCTGGGTTCTCTGTGATGTGGGTGCATGGCACATTACTGGTCATCAGGGTGTCACCCATAGGTGTGCTTGCTGTCAGGGCTGAGTTTGTGTGCAGACGCAGATGGGTCACAGTCAGGTTTCCCCTTGGCACTTGTTGTTTGCCCCTGTCATGTGATTTCCAGTTTGTGTTATCTTTCAGTGATTGTGACACGTTGTGTGTGTGACTGCTGGCACTCCTCAGGGTCCGGGCTGCAATGTTGGTTGTTGTCTATGTGTGTTCTTTGTGGGTGACCTTGGCTTCTTCATTGGTGTGTGACTGTGGCTGTGATCCCATTGGTTGGTGTGGTATTGCCGTCATGTCCATGTACAGCGTAGTGTGCAGTGTGTCAGACATTCAGGAGTCTTGTTGAGTGTCCATGTGTGATGTGTTTCTGCACCTTGGTTCCCACCCACCACCCTGGAATAGTCATGGGTGCATGTGCAATGTCACCAGTGCATGTGTGCTTCACTGCTGCACATTGTTGGAGGTCGAGGGTGTGGTGTTGAGTGTGTGCAGATGAGAGTTGTTGCCCGGCTAGGCCCCTGCCTCCATGTTGGCCTTGGCTTACTGGCCATGCTGTTTGATTTGTGCTTGTGTAGGTGTGATGGTAGTTAGTTGCTCAGGACACATGACTGTGGTTCACAGTGTGAACCACATTTAGCTTTGTCATCACAGTGGGATTGTAATGCAGCCCAGGGTCACCACATTGTGGGGGCCCTGGGGGTGGTGCTGTGGTGTGTCTGTGTCTTGCTGTGTCAGTTGCTGTCCCTACGTGCCTGTGTGACATGTGTGATTTGTGCTCCCTCTCATCTGACAATGCCTGCTTGCCCACATAGGGGATTTGGATCCATGAGTTACCTTTGTGTGGCACTGTATGCACATCTGTATGATTGGTATTCAGGTCTCCTCATGTGTTGTGTGGTTGCCTGGGGACACTGGCACCACCCCCTCACCTGTTGTGTATGATGTGCAGTGTGGGTCTGCCTGTTTGTGTTTGTGCATCTGCACCACTGCATTGGCATATCTTGGGTGTGCCATTGGCTGTATGTAGTTTGGTGGGTTTCCCCTGCTGTCCCTGGGAAGCCTAGGTCATCGGTCAGCACAATGATCATGGTTTGTGTGTCCCATTGCTGCCATGGTATGGTATCTGTTCACCTCACATCTGCAGTCTCCACAGGTTATCTGCATGTGTGTGCCCATTGGTGCAAATATGTGGGTCTGCATTCTGATGGTCACTTCTGTCATTGTGTCATTGATGATTGTTGACGGTGTCAGCCCCCATGGGTGTTGTTTGTCTGCACATGGCCAAAGGTATGTCTTATTTGCACTGCAGGATTTGGCTCCCCCAATTTATGTTGCAATGGGACACATACACTACTTTGCCACTGATGTGTTTGTTGTTCTGTGACCAGGAATCATCCATGCAGTTTGGCAGTTGCACCTCTTTCTTTGTCAACACTTACCTTTTGGTCACTGTGATGATGGGGGTTTGGACCCCATTGCCACAATGTTCGAAATGTGCTTCAGCTATGGACCCCACACTTACATTTTGGTCACTGTGATGATGGGGGTTTGGACCCCATTGCCACATTGTTCAAAGTGTGCTTCAGCTATGGACCCCACACTTACATTTTGGTCACTGTGATGATGGGGGTTTGGACCCCATTGCCACATTGTTCAAAGTGTGCTTCAGCTATGGACCCCACACTTACATTTTGGTCACTGTGATGATGGGGGTTTGGACCCCATTGCCACATTGTTCAAAGTGTGCTTCAGCTATGGACCCCACACTTACATTTTGGTCACTGTGATGATGGGGGTTTGGACCCCATTGCCACATTGTTCAAAGTGTGCTTCAGCTATGGACCCCACACTTACATTTTGGTCACTGTGATGATGGGGGTTTGGACCCCATTGCCACAATGTTCGAAATGTGCTTCAGCTATGGACCCCACACTTACATTTTGGTCACTGTGATGATGGGGGTTTGGACCCCATTGCCACAATGGTCATGGCCTGCTTGCATTGTGGGTGCCACACACATATATGTGTGGCACATGTGCTAGGGGTCACATTGTATGTTCAAAGTCATGTTCGGTGTTGTAGGCATTTGACACAGTCTACACACGCTTGTCATGGTGTTGGGGGATGTCTTCTTCTTGCATTCCCTAGGTTGTGGTGTGCTGGTTGTGTCATCCATTGTCCATCCTATGAGTGGGGGTGGTAGTAGTGGTAGGCATCCTGCCCCCCCTGGCTAAGGGTGGTGGTAGGCATCCAGCCCCCCCTGGGTGAGGGTGGTAGTGGTGGTAGGCATCCAGCCCCCTGGCTAAGGGTGGTAGTAGTGGTAGGCATCCAGCCCCCTGGGTGAGGGTGGTAGTAGTGGTAGGCATCCTGCCCCCTGGGTAAGGGTGGTGGTAGGCATCCAGCCCCCTGGGTGAGGGTGGTAGTAGTGGTAGGCATCCTGCCCCCTGGGTGAGGGTGGTAGTGGTGGTAGGCATCCAGCCCACCCTGGCTAAGGGTGGTGGTAGGCATCCAGCCCCCCCTGGCTAAGGGTGGTAGTAGTGGTAGGCATCCTGCCCCCCTGGGTGAGGGTGGTAGTGGTGGTAGGCATCCAGCCCCCTGGGTAAGGGTGGTAGTAGTGGTAGGCATCCTGCCCCCCTGGGTGAGGGTGGTAGTGGTGGTAGGCATCCTGCCCCCCTGGGTGAGGGTGGTAGTGGTGGTAGGCATCCAGCCCCCTGGCTAAGGTGGTGGTGGTAGGCATCCAGCCCCCTGGGTGAGGGTGGTAGTAGTGGTAGGCATCCTGCCCCCCTTGGTGAGGGTGGTAGTAGTGGTAGGCATCCAGCCCCCCTGGCTAAGGGTGGTAGTAGTGGTAGGCATCCTGCCCCCCTGGGTGAGGGAGGTAGTGGTGGTAGGCATCCAGCCCCCCTGGCTAAGGGTGGTAGTAGTGGTAGGCATCCAGCCCCCTGGGTGAGGGTGGTAGTAGTGGTAGGCATCCTGCCCCCTGGCTAAGGGTGGTGGTAGGCATCCAGCCCCCCTGGGTGAGGGTGGTAGTAGTGGTAGGCATCCTGCCCCCCTGGGTGAGGGTGGTAGTGGTGGTAGGCATCCAGCCCCCCTGGCTAAGGGTGGTAGTAGTGGTAGGCATCCAGCCCCCTGGGTGAGGGTGGTAGTAGTGGTAGGCATCCTGCCCCCCTGGCTAAGGGTGGTGGTGAGGCATCCAGCCCCCCTGGGTGAGGGTGGTAGTAGTGGTAGGCATCCAGCCCCCTGGGTGAGGGTGGTAGTAGTGGTAGGCATCCTGCCCCCCTGGGTAAGGGTGGTAGTAGTGGTAGGCATCCTGCCCCCCTGGGTGAGGGTGGTAGTGGTGGTAGGCATCCAGCCCACCCTGGCTAAGGGTGGTAGTAGTGGTAGGCATCCTGCCCCCTGGGTGAGGGTGGTAGTGGTGGTAGGCATCCAGCCCCCTGGCTAAGGGTGGTAGTAGTGGTAGGCATCCAGCCCCCTGGGTGAGGGTGGTAGTAGTGGTAGGCATCCTGCCCCCCTGGGTAAGGGTGGTAGTAGTGGTAGGCATCCTGCCCCCCTGGGTGAGGGTGGTAGTGGTGGTAGGCATCCAGCCCACCCTGGCTAAGGGTGGTAGTAGTGGTAGGCATCCTGCCCCCTGGGTGAGGGTGGTAGTGGTGGTAGGCATCCAGCCCCCTGGCTAAGGGTGGTAGTAGTGGTAGGCATCCAGCCCCCTGGGTGAGGGTGGTAGTAGTGGTAGGCATCCTGCCCCCTGGGTAAGGGTGGTAGTAGTGGTAGGCATCCTGCCCCCCTGGGTGAGGGTGGTAGTGGTGGTAGGCATCCAGCCCACCCTGGCTAAGGGTGGTGGTAGGCATCCAGCCCCCTGGGTGAGGGTGGTAGTAGTGGTAGGCATCCAGCCCCCCTGGGTGAGGGTGGTAGTAGTGGTAGGCATCCAGCCCCCCTGGCTAAGGGTGGTAGTAGTGGTAGGCATCCTGCCCCCTGGGTGAGGGTGGTAGTGGTGGTAGGCATCCAGCCCACCCTGGCTAAGGGTGGTGGTAGGCATCCAGCCCCCTGGGTGAGGGTGGTAGTAGTGGTAGGCATCCAGCCCCCCTGGGTGAGGGTGGTAGTAGTGGTAGGCATCCAGCCCCCCTGGGTGAGGGTGGTAGTAGTGGTAGGCATCCAGCCCCCTGGCTAAGGGTGGTAGTAGTGGTAGGCATCCAGCCCCCTGGGTAGGGGTGGTGGTGCGCATTCAGGCCCCTGTGTGCATATGTGGCATTGGTGATGGGCATCCCGCCCCTATGGTGCTGCTGTTGCTGGTGTAAGTATATTCTGCATCCCTCTGTGTGTGTGTGTGATGTGTCGTGTACGTGTTGTATGTGTTTTGTGGTTGGTGTCTGGCTTACCTTCTGCGCCGTACGCGTCCGTGCCTGTTCCGGTAGTAAATGTAGAATATTGGTATGATCGGGACGAAGGGATTCATGGTTGGTTCGTGTCGTTCGTCCCTTCTCGTTGCTTCGCGTCGTCCTCGTCGCTTCGCCTCGTCCTCGTCGCTTCGCGTCGTCCTCGTCGCTGCCGTGTTCGTCTCGGAGCCGTGGATCGTGTTGTGGCGCGAATCGGAGCTTATGTGCGCCTCTCCCGGATGCTTTGACGTGCCGTGCGTAGCGACGGGTTCGGCGCGTACGGAAAGCGCATCGTACTCATTCGGCCGGACGGAGCTGCATTTTCCCTTCCGTGCGACTCGATTCAGCGTTTCCGGATTCGCCTCGGTCGGGGAACAGGACCTGGTTTGGGTGAGTACGGCTCGGCCGGATTCTTTGCTGTTGTGCGCATCGTACTTACTCGTTCGGTGTGCTGTACGGTTCGGTCGGGAAACAGGCTTTCGCATGGCTTTTTTCCCGACCGAATGGTGTTGGGTGCGCCTCCGACCGAGATCGGAATCGGCCCAAATGTGTTTATATAAAAGTTTGCAAATGTAGATATAGTCCACCAGTAGGCAAAACATAAAATGTTCACCAGACGACTTTTCAGAATAAAGGCCTAATAGTCTTAGCACTTCTTAAGACGTGTGCTCCAAACTTATGCACATACACCCCTGCTTCTTCATCACACATATTACCCACCTTCTAAATAAATCGCAACTGCTATAGGTGTAAATGGTTTACATAAGAAATGAAAAGTTGATTTGCACCTCACAGCGTGAACTCTTTCATTCTGGATTCATACTCCTTAATGCAACAAATCTCAGATATTCTTGGCTGGTCTCTAAAGAAAGGGTACTCTCCTACCTTGGAGAATGTCTTTGTCCTTCTAGTAATACTGAACACTGCCTTTTCTGATGCATGGAATCTGTTTGATAAGTTTAGAGCCCTGACATCAGAAATTCTCCTTAACATAACATAACAACATTGATCAATTCCAAGGTAATTGCTTTGAGGATATATAAGTATTTGGAGGCCAATCATTCATCAAGAATAAAACTAGATTGAAACTCTGCAACACATAATATGTAGGTTTTAGGGGCTCTTGAAATGAATACTCTTCATGAGTCTGAAAACCAAATCATTCCCATCAACTGAAACTCCATCACTCAAAGTGTGAACGGCTGCAATTGCTGATCTGTACATATTCACTGTTTGGTAGCTTAGCCCTTTACTGAACATATCTGACAAAACATTCCCTACCTGTATGACAGGTACTCTCAAGGGTTACAAATTCATTTTTGAACACCATTTACTACACAGCTTCCAGGCTGAGTGCTATCACTTCCTAGTTCCTGATGCCCACACCTCTTTAACGAGTTCTGAAGCTTCAGCTGAAAGACCTCTGATTCCCCAGGGACCCCAGAAATCATCCAAGCTACCAACTGCAATTGACCTTCCCGAATCATTTCAAGAAACTTCCCTAGCACATTTGACGCTAATACCTGGAGAATCTCCCTGTTTAATGCTAATACCATCAGAAAAAAAGCCTAAGTTGGCCACTAAAGAGTAATCAAAACCAGACATCCTCAGTCTCTCTCCATCTGTAACAAAACTATGGAAATCAGTGAATATGGAGGAAACACATGGGCCCCCTTATTGGCCACTTCTGTACCTACAAAGGCACCTACTGCCTCTGCTTCTGGGTCTGGCATCCAACTGCAAAATTTCAGAAGTTGTCTCAGCACTCTTGAAACAAATTAAACTATTACTAAGGCCCTCTCCAGACAGACCTTCAAACGCAGAAATACTTGTCCAATATCCACTCACTCAAGTCCACCAGATATCTTCATTTCCAACTGGCTGCCTCATTCAAATTCCCTGGCTTGTTCTGTCCTCACTGTAATTTGGTGACCCAGACAATAAAGCCAAAACGTCTCTGTGAGTTCCGCCAACTTCCTCGGCCTCTTACCCCCCGATTCAATTCACACAGCGACCCACTGACACACTAGCCTTTCTCAAAATAATTGATTAGGGGGTTATATCTACCAGACTCCTCAATGCAAAAGAACCTTCCAGAGGTTCCAAACAATTGCTATGCAATGCTGGCTCCTCTCTGGTCCACTTACCTCCTGTTGTCAGGGTGCACAGTCAAAATATCGAGTTTTAAATATCGACCTACATTAATATCGAGTTTTGAATATCGTCGGGACAGATTATCGACATCAAGAATATCGGTGACCAGAATATCGACCTGAAGGTAAGAAATATCGTTTTTGTTAATATCAAAGTTGTTAATATCGATAGTAAAAATATCGATGTTAATAATATCGATGTTTATGTTAGTGTTATGTATTTTAGTATGTATTTTATATGTATGTGTTCCACATGTTTTGTTAAGTTTTGTATAATTTTTTTAAATATATGTATTAATTGTTTAGAAGTTAGTCATTTTTTTAAAAGTAAATTTTGCGTTTTAGTACCGTAGCGGGTTGTGGGTTTATAGGGGAATAGGGTGGGAAGTAATTTAATTATAGTAAATTAATTCATAATTTTTAGAAATTATTAATTATTTTTAATTAAATTTTGCATTTTAGTTCTGTAGCGGGTTGTGGGTTTATAGGGGAATAGGGTGGGAAGTAATTTTATTGTAATTAAGTAATTATTAATTTTTATTTATTGTTATTGATATTTAATTTATTGTTAATTAATTATTATTTGGTAATTTTTTTTTATTGATTAATTGATAATTATATTAATTGTGTTAAATATTATGTGGAGTGGGTTTTGTGTTTATTGGGGAATAGGGTGGGAAGAAATTTAATGTTATTAAAGTAATTATTAATTTTCATTTATTGGTATTTATAAATAATTTATTGTTAATTTATTAATAAATTATTATTTAATTAAAACAATTATTTAATTGATAAGTATGTTATTTTTAACCCCTACGCTATCCAACACTTTCCCTACTGTTGCACTCTCTGGAGTGGGAATAGTAATTTTTACCCCTACGCTATCCAACACTTTCCCTACTGTTGCACTCTCTGGAGTTGGAATAGTAATTTTTACCTCTACGCTATCCAACACTTTCCCTACTGTTGCACTCTCTGGAGTGGGAATAGTAATTTTTATCCCTACGCTATCCAACACTTTCCCTACTGTTGCACTCTCTGGAGTTGGAATAGTAATTTTTACCCCTACGCTATCCAACATTTCCCTACTGTTGCACTCTCTGGAGTGGGAATAGTAATTTTTACCCCTATGCTATCCAACACTTTCCCTAATGTTGCACTCTCTGGAGTGGGAATAGGAATTTTTACCCCTACGCTATCCAACACTTTCCCTACTGTTGCACTCTCTGGAGTTGGAATAGTAATTTTTACCCCTACTCTATCCAACACTTTCTCTACTGTTGCACTTTCTGGAGTTAGAATATCAATTATAACCCCTACGCTATCCAACACTTTCCCTACTGTTGCACTCTCTGGAGTGGGAATAGTAATTTTTACCTCTACGCTATCCAACACTTTCCCTACTGTTGCACTCACTGGAGTGGGAATAGTAATTTTTACCCCTACGCTATCCAACACTTTCCCTACTGTTGCAATTACTGGAGTGGGAATAGTAAATTTAACCCTTTCGCTATCCAACACTTTCCCTACTGTTGCACTCTCTGGAGTGGGAATAGTAATTTTTACCCCTACGCTATCCAACACTTTCCCTACTGTTGCACTCTTTGGAGTGGGAATAGTAATTTTTACCCCTACGCTATCCAACACTTTCCCTACTGTTGCACTCTTTGGAGTGGGAATAGTAATTTTTTTCCCTCCGCTATCCAACATTTTTCTGTATTGTTTTACTTAATGTTGTGTATAATTTATTTTACAAAAATTAAAAATATTGTAATTTTTTTAATTTGTTAAATATATTTTTAAATTTTTTAATAATAATATTTGTGTATGTGTTTGTCTGTATTTATAATTTATAAAATATTTTTAACAATTTATAAGTTATTCAAATAATTATTTATGAATATTAAGTAAGTATATATATTATATTTTATATGTATATGTTTAATTTATTTTAACATTATATGTATCAGTTTTCATTTTTAAACATTTTAAAATAAATTTAACTAAGTTTCTTTTAATTATATGTATTTTTTACTTTATTTTAAATTATTTTTTTAACATTAAAAAAAACGATATTTTTTACAACAATATTTTTGGCATCGATATTTAATTTTCGATATTTTTGTACTTACCATGATGTAGATAGGATGTCGATATTCTTGACTTCGATATTTAGGCTCCGATATTTTTGTCGTCAATATTTCTGTAGTCGATATTTTGTCAGTGATTCGTTGTCAGATAACCCCTCCTGGGGCCCCAACCTAATCCATTCACATCTGATTCTATTGTATCCAAATGTAGCCCTACCATTCGAGGCTCCCATATTCTATATGCTTTATCCACCAAACAACCTGTTCTCTCGCCTATGAATTTAGTCTTACTTTATAATGATACCAACAGCCTCTCAGAAGATATTTCCTTTGAAGGGAACAAGAATGCAAAGGACCTGCAAAAAAATGCCTGGATTGTCAAGGACAACAAACCTATCCCCCTTGCCAAATTATTTAAAGGAAACAACTCTTTGCTCAATAACTTCCTCAATTCTTTCACTATGTAAAGCATTTTCTCTGCATGCAGACTCAACATGTATCTCTCTGAATCCACCACAAACTGTCAAAACTCCCCTTTCCTTTTCGGAAGCAGCACTGACTTCTCTCCATTTCCTATTTAACCAAACTCCTCCATAAGTGATACAGTCATCTGCCTCTGATGCAAGTAAATTAACTGATCTTGGATCATTAATAAGATGTTGTCTAGTTAAACAATCAAAAACACTCCTCTTTGCCTCAATAAAGTCACAAAGGGCCACAATAGGTTTGAAAAAGACCAGGGAGCAGAAGAAAGACCAAATGCTAGACAAGTAAATTGCCACCCTTTGTCTTGCCATCAGAAGACTAAATATCTATGATGATCCTTGAAAACTGGAATTGTGAAACAGGCATCCTTAATATCTAATCTCACCATCCAGTCCTGAGCTCTGAGAATGCCTCCTATCAGATGTATCCCTTCAATTCTGAATGTTGCTATCTCACCCACTGATTTAAATCTCTCGGGTTTATGAGCATACTCATGCCAATGTTCCTGACTTCCTTTCTTTAGCTTCCTTACCAAAAACAGGTTTCTCACAAAAGATGCCTGATCCAAACTGAATTCCTCTATAGCTCTTTTTCATACTGTTTCATGAATCTCCATTACTACCAAGACTTTTCCTTCCTCCAAGAAGTGAATCTGTTGTGGAAACTTTCTCTGAACAGGTTCCCCATGTAGCTCTATCTTGTAGCCCATCACTGACTCCAACACCCAAGGGTCTAAAGTTATTCTCTTCCATGTAGCTAAATGATGTCTCAGCCTGCCTCCTACCCTTGACAGGGAACAACTAGAAAGGGGGGAACAAACACTCGCCTGAAACAATGTCCCGGTTTTCTCCTATGCCACCATTGGATCTTGATCGTCTTCCGCTCCCTTGTTGGAGCTAAAAACCAGTGACAACTTAAAAGCTCCCTTGCATTCCTCTTCCTCAAAGAAGTGCTGTTGATTCTGATAGTAAAAACAGCTAGGAAAAACAACTTTGTTGTTGTGATGTGGATTGGTAAGTAGGAAGAGCAGGAACTCTCAAACACCTTGTTAGTTGACAGGAGGCTTTATGCAGTAGGCAGGCAGAGATATAAGTATGGATAGAAGACCCCATCAAGAGCAGATGTTACCAGTAGCTCAACCCAGATCTAACTGCCAGGGACAGTCAACATGGAACCTCCAACATGTAACATTCCCTGATGTCACTAGAGAGTCCTGACAAAAGCACTTCCTCAGAAAATGCTCCTCACAGCGGAGAAAATTGTAGAAAGTTGTAGCGTATTTCCTCAGTTCTTTAAGGAAATTATCTCTGAATTAAAGTAATTGAGCTCTGAGGCTTTCTTCAATTACAGACAAGTCAAGCAACTTTATAAGAATTGATTTCCTCCTTTCCGCAGCAATTGAAGAATTTGTAATGCCAATCAGACACACTGTCTGCCGGATCCACCCTCTCAGGCTATTAATACCAATGTTGACCCCTCTGGAAATTGCCTCCTCAAATTGTTGGACTTGGCCCTCTCGGAAGGATCACCCTCAAACGTTTTGCCTTTGTGCCTCCTGTTTTTGCTGAATTCATTTTTGTTGTCCTTAGAACTATGTGCACTTTACCACTGCTAACGAGTGATAAAGTGCTTGTGCTCTCTCCTTTAAACATGATAAGATTGGCTTACACCTGATTAGCATATTTAATTTACTTATAAGTCCTTGGTAAAGTGGTATACTATATTGCAAGGGCCGTAAATTAAATGCTACTAGTGGGTCTGCAGCACTTATTGTGTCATTCACTTAAATAGCTTCTTAAAACATGTCTCAGCACTGCCATTGCAGCCTGGCTACAGTTTTAAAGTGCTAATTCGATATAGCAGTATAACCCTCTTACCAATCCTTGAACTCCCCTTTCATTGCATATACATCTTACCTAAGATAGGCCCTAGGCAGCCCATTGGGCAGGGTGCATTGTAATTAAAAAGTTAGACATGTACTTTTAAGTTTTACATGCTCTGGTAGTGAAGAACTCCCAAATTTGTTTTTCACTACTGTGAGGCCTACCTCTCCTATAGGATTAACATTGTGTTGCCCTACTACTTTTAATAAGTGCTAACCTTTGATTGGGAACAGGTAAACATTTTGGGGCCGATTCCGATCTGGGTCGGAAAGCTCTCCGACCGATCCGGATCCGGATTGTTTTCCGACCGAGCCGGACCCCTGCTGTCCGACCGAACGAGTACGATGCGGCCGTATGCTGCCAGACTTGGTTCGGTCGTACTCTCATTGAAGTCAATGGGAGCCGGTCGTACGACGTGTACATGGGCTCCCATTGACTCAATGGGTACGTTGCGCACAAGGGGGCCCCCTGTAGTGGGTATGCGTTGGTGCCATCCGCACCGTACACACATGTATAGGGGGGACCCATGGGTCCCCCCTGTGTCCGACTCGTACGGCTACGGGTGAAGGGGGGTCCGGCACGGACCCCCGAAGTCCGCGTCTGGGTTCTTTTTCGTGTCGGAGGCTCCGACTCGATCCGGCTGTCCGGATCGTGCATCGTACTGGCTCGGTCGTAAAACGTCTCCATTGCGCGCCACGGATCGAGTGCGAACGAGTCGGACGGAGCGGTTTGGACCCGGAAACGAGTCGGTCGGCGATTTCGCGTTCGCTCGCATCGTACTTGCTCGCTCGGACGACTGTACGAATCGGTCGGAAACACAGCCTCCGACTCGGATCCGGTAAAGCCGAATCCGATTCGGAGCCCTACCGACCGAGATCGGAATCGACCCCTTTGTGTTTGATGTCCGAGAAATTGTAATTTAAAATTCTCTTTTATGTAAAGTCGTATTTTAAGTTACAATTTTGAAAGTGCCACTTTTAGAAAGTTGACATTTTCCTGTCCTCACTATATAGGGACTGCTGCCTCTTCCTGGGTTACATGACTGGACTTTGCTTATTCTTCCCAGTCAGCCACCCAGTAGTGGCATTAGGTGTACATTGATAGGCTATCAGCTGGCAGGGTGGTGATGGGCCTGGGCACAGACCCACGTGCAACTGAATAGCTTGCACCGTACCTTCACACAAAAGACTTGCCACCACTGCATTGTTCATGTGGCCAGTACAGGGGAGGCAGTAAGCTTCAAAGACTTCAAAGGGAATTCTCAAGAAATGTCTCCTACTTCAAAGGAGGCACCTGGTATAAAAATAAGACCCTCAGACCCACTCTTCAGTTCACTTTCTGGACCTGCGGAAGTACTCTCAGAGGATTGTCTGATGCTGTAGCCTGCTGTGTACTTCAGAAGACTGCCTTGCTGAACCTTGAAGAACTGCTTTGCAGCCTGAAGTCTGCTTTGAACCCTCAGAGGGTCAATTGGCAGGCCTCCTGATCAGAGCATAAGACACAGAAAAGGCTTCAACCATCTTTAACCTGCACCTGGACCCAGCCGGAGTGAGTCCTAACTCCCCAAATGGTGCCCCTCCAGTCCTGGACCCTTGGTGGTGGTGGTAAAGGTGCCCCAAGAGCCAAAATCCAAACTTGGGGCTTAGAAACATTTTGGCTAAAAACTGTTCTGTGAATCGAGAGCAGACAGGGACCAACCTGCTCATCTATCCATCCAATGTGCATTGCCGGTTGGCCTGACTTTGCAGCAGTTCCTGCTATGTTATTATCCGCAGCAGCAAATCCTATTAAGCGGTCCTTCACCAAAAGGGTGTCTGGCCATGTGGAACTCTTGTCTGCTACAGCCTCCAGCCTCTTTACACTGGACAGTTTCACCTTCCAAAAAAGTGACTAAGTCCAAATGAAGAAATTTTCACCACTGCTTCTTCCAGCAGCTCCCCGACAACAAAGCTCCCTCTGGGACACTGCCTGCAGCACTGCCCTTCTGAACTTTACCCTCTCAGAATATTTACATCAAAATGTCTTCTTAGTCCAGGTAGAGCGTGAATCTTAAAAATCATATACATGAACACGTAAAATGAAAACATGAATTTGGTAATCACAGGTTGCACACTTTAGGCAGAAACACCATGAAAAAAGAGAATTGAGAGTAGTAGAAGTACCATAAAAGAGTGCTTTAACCCCTTCGCTGCTATGCCTTTTCCCCCCTGTGCTAAGCCTTTTTTGGGCTATTTGGGGTAGTACGCGCTTAGGCCCCTGTAACCTTTCGACCACATAAGGTATCCACACCAAATTTGCGTCCTTTTCTTCCAACATCATAGGAATTCTAAAGGTACCCAGCATTTGTGGATTCCCCTGGAGGGGACCCAGAAATCAGCCAAAATACAGCTAAATTTGGGTTTTTTGGGGAAAAATGGGAAAAAAGTGCTGCAAATGAAAGCGTCTGGTTTTTTCCCTGCAAATGGTATCAACAAAGGGTTTGTGGGGCTGAAATCACCATGTTCCCAGCTTTTAGGGACTGACAGACGTTTGTCAGAAAACCAACATTTTGTACACAGTTTTGGCATTTTTCTGGGATATAGCCTATTTTTGCTATTTTTTGTGCTTTCAACCTTCTTCCAGTTAGTGGTAGAAATCGGTATGAAAGCAATAATGGATCCTGGAAAGCTATACATTTTAGAAAAGTAGACAAAATTCTGAATTCAGCAAGGGGTCATTTGTGTAGATCCTTAAAGGTTTCTTTATAGAAACTAACAGTTAAATATAGGAAAAATTGAAAATTAGTTGAAAAAAACAGCCATTTGTGCCAATGTTTTCACCTGTAACTTCTTCTAATTGTGACAGCTGTTTGAAAGCAATATACCATTACATCCGCTGGACTTTTCTGGTTGTGGGGATATATAGAACTTGTAGGTTCACCAAGAACCCGACGAACCCAGAGCCAATAATCTTGTAATGGTTTTCATTATGTACCGGGTATATAGCAATTAATTTGGGAAAATATATACATGGAAAAATCGATATGAAAGACACCTATGTATTTCTGAAATTGGAACAAAATATAGAGTTTAGAAACAGTAGATATTTGCACATTTACAGAAATTGTGAGTACCCATACTAGCATGAGATTTATAGGTCATTTTTCAAAATGACTTCTTTTTCACACATTGTCTTTCATTTGGAAGGCAGAAATGCATCGAAAGTCAATAGGTAATAAAAGTTACTTTACAATTATGTGTTACCCTAAGTCTTCTGATAAAAATGGTACCTCACTTGAGTGGGTAGGCCTAGTGCCCGCGACAGGAAATGGCCCAAAATGCAATGTGGACACACTTTATTTTCACAGTGAAAACGGACCCTTTTTTTGCAAAGTGCCTAGCTGTAGATCAGAGGTCTTCAAACTTTTTTGCTCAGAGCCCCCCCTAAGCAAAATGTTTTGAGGTCGGGCCCCCCCTCCAAAATGTATGGCAAGGATTGGGGGAGCAGGAGGGACATGGCTGCGTGCAGGGGGCAGGGCTTATGAGATGATTTCAGGAGTACTTTTTCTATAGCTTATAAACTGCACTAACTGTAAGATTTATAAAACAGCAAATGCATCAAACAAAAACATGCATTATCCCAAACATACTTATCCCCATAATTGGGGTGTTATAAGCCCCTCACACTCTTGGACCCCAATGCAACCACACCTGCTGCACTAATCATAACTGAGTCCTGAGTAGCAGGCAATCTCCTCTGCATCTTTTACCTCTTCTACACCATGACGGGCCTTCACCTCGGTCCTAATGCTAGAAAGGAAAATAAGCAGCCATGCACTTTTCCTAAAGGTACACAGTCATAATTGTGATGCAGTGGGCCCCTGAAACTCCTGGGCCCTAGTCCTGCTTCGTCTGCTTCATTAATGATAACCAGCAGTGGCCACTTACACACCTGGCAGCAGTTCCAGCTTCACTAATGAATGGCCCTTTGCTACATTATTTTGCCATTTTTACACTTGCTAACACTGTCCTGGCATATATTTCCCCTCATAAGTACCACTTTAACACCCACATATAGCAATAAGCAACAATCAATCAAAAGATCTTTATTTCGGCTAATCAGCCATAAAAGTACAATAAAAAATGTTAAAACAAACTTTTTTAGAGAAATTTAAGATTGGTTACACTTATGATCGGGATAATGAAAATAAAAAGAACATTTGTAAGACAAATATATAACAAATGGACATCATTACACCTCATCAATAAGAAATCAATCATCATCCCCAAATTCCAGGTCATCACCTAGGTTAAAACTAGACTATGAATCCTCTAATATCAAAAGTATTTAATATAGGTTAAAAACGATAAAAAGACTTGATAATGTCTAATCTTATAATAGTTTTAAAAAACAATTGAGGGAAGCTTTCCTAGATGAGAGAGGAAGCAAAATTTCTCTTTTTTTTTTTTTTTTTAAACTTTGTGCAAATATGCTAATTTGTCTAAAAAGAAAGTGAAACTGGGTTATTTCCCAACTCTTGCGTCTTAATAATATTTCTCCGTATATTCCACATTGCAAAGAGGTATCTTGAGGTGACAATTACAAATAGAGGCTGCAAGTCATATTTTATAAGCCTGAACACTTCAACATAATGTCTAATCCCCAGGTTCCTACAAAGCTGGAGAATCCACTTAGACCTCGCATTCCTGTATGCGGGGCAAAAGAGGATAACATGAAGCTCAGTTTCTTCATTATAGGTACACCCGGGCATTCTTGGATTCTAGCACCCTTCCATTTGTTGGTAAATGCACGTAACGGGAGCGTCCCATGCCTAAATTGTAAGTATAGTTTCCTAGCCATGGGGAATTGGATACTATCCAGGGCAGGCTCAAGAATGTATTGGTGTTTAATGTCCAAAAACCTGGACGTCAAGGAGGAAGAAGCTGAGCACTGAAAAATCAAGGCTAACTTGAAATTTTTAAAAGCAATTGTAAGAGATTTTTGGGATAGCTGAGCAGGTCACTTCAGGAGTTGTCCACATGTTAGCCCAACCCATTTGGTGGCACGTGTTCCTAATGTAAGTCAACCACAGTATGTTACCTGCTCCCAAGATAGACATAACATCCTGTAGTTCCTCCCTATATGGTTGTAGCTCAGGCGTACTCCAAAGGCGTCGCCAATAATGGAGAGGACGAGAGGCAATTTGATCGGCTATTGGATTAATACCCAGGTCCATCCTTAATGGGGTTAAGGGAGTACTCATGGGAAGCCCTGTCAGCTGTCTGATGAAAGTATTCTCGGTTTTTGTAAGTAAATTTGTCGGGCAGTGGCCCCAAAGTTCAGCACCGTATAGTGAGGCTCCCCTCGCTTGGATTTTATAAATTTCTACTGGGGGAGCTAGTACTTTATGAGTGCAATTATTAAATACTTTTTGATTCCCCTATTGACTGAGTCAATTTAAGATTAGCTCTCTTAACTTGAGTCCCCCACTCCATCTTGTCGTTGAGTGTGAGACCCAAGTAGTCAAAAATAGATACTCGCTCAAGTTGTCTACCATCCAAGCGAGGGTGCAGGCAATTTCTAGAATTAGCTCCAAATACCATATATTTGGTCTTCTGGAGGTTAATCTCCAAGTCTCTTCTCTTACAGAAGAGACTAAATTCGTTCAAAACCCGCTGCATACCCATTGGCGACTTTGATAGAAGCAACGTGTCATCTGCAAACATTAGGGCTGGCATTTTGCGATTGGCTAGCCTTGGGGAATCGATCTCTTTAACTGAAAGCAAGGTTTTCACTAAACCGTTCAAGAAGAGGGAGAACAGGGTCGGAGCCAGGACACAACCCTGTCTCACCCCCTTCTCAACCGGAAATGGAGCTGACAGCTCCCCATGCTTGCCGTATCTAATCCTAGCATAAGTGCCTTCATGTAAGCGCTTCAGGAGATGACATAAATATACTGGGGCTCCCATATCGCGAAGAAGGGCCCATAGTTGATCGCGGGGGACCATGTCAAACGCGGATTTGAGATCCACAAAAGTTAAGTAAAGGGTACCACCACCCAGAATGACAGTTTTCCAATGGATCAACTGCAACCTGAATAACTGGTCCATTGTTGATATTTTAGACCTAAATCCGGCTTGTAGTGGTGTTAAAACTGCCGTCTCATCCATCCAGGATTGCAGTCGACCCAAAAGAACACGAGCAAATAACTTTTGGCTGACATCAATGAGACTTATTGGTCTATAATTTGCTGGGTCTAATGGAGAGCCTTTTTAAAAATGGGGATAATTTCTGCCCCTACCCATGTTGATGGAACAGCCATACCACACAAGATGGCATTAAATAGAGTTTGTAGATAGGGGGCCCAAACCACTTGTTCATTTCTAAAAAGATCACCAGGGATCCTGTCCAACCCTGGAGCCTTATTGGGAAGTAGTTTGGACAATGCCAATAAGACTTCTGCCAGTGTGCACAGAGGTGGGGGATGCTCTTTAGTGGCAATTTCATGGGAATCGAGGACCCTACTATCTTGATCTCTATCTTTATCACTATCTTTAGATTTTGAATATAAAACTTTAAAATGGGATCTCCATACTTCCTCCCCCAAATTTGGTTCCAAAGCCGTATTACCTTCCAACTTCCCTGTTTTGACTAAGGTCCAAAAAGATCTCATGTCCCTTGATTCTAACGTCTTCTTAATCGCGTCCCATCTGTCAATTTCCCATTCTGCTTTTGCTGCCGCCAGAATATTTTTATAATGCGCTCTAGACTCCTTGATACCCAGACTGTTGCCTTCCCTGATCTTTAATGTCAGGGCGCATTTAGCTGCCCTGCACGCCTTGTTATACCAAGGATTTCTACCTTTCAATGCAGAAGTGGCAGGGCTCCTACCATTGTAAAAAAACTCAGCAAGGGTTGAAACTAGATCTTGATGATTCTTACCTAATGCCAAGAAGATTTCTAGAGGATCACTGTTTTCAAAATTTGAAAAAGCGGCAACTAGGTGTGGAATAATACAATTGTACATGGCAGCCATTTTTTCCGGGGCTTGCACAATTGTTGCCCAGCGTATTCTTCTGCCCCCTTCAATTGCTATTAAATTCAAGGGAGGTTGGTGCCTCACACCAGGGGCCCCTATGTTTTGTGGTTGCTCTAAGGTTAGGACCAGTGGGTTGTGATCGCTCTCACATCTAGATAAGACCGAAAAACTGCGAATTCTGTGCCATAACTCAACATCAACTAGGATGTAATCAATTATGGAGCCCTGTCCGGGTTTCTCAAAAGTAAAGTTGCCCGGACTATCACAGGGAAAGCGACCATTGCATGCCCTAAGCGAGTGGCTAAGTGTCAAGGTATTCATTTGGAGGACAAGAGGGGTCCACCCTCTTATCTGGTAGGTGTTACATTCCGGAATTGACCAAACGGAGTCTTCCTCACTAGTGATGTTAGGAGTCATGCCAGAAAGAGGCTCAAAATGGCAATTAAAGTCACCTCCAATTATTACTTTAGTGGAGTTGGATAAAGTGGGAAGAAATAGAAGAAGGGAATCTAGAGTAGGTGAAGTAAGCCCATGCCTCACCGGACGAGAGTAGATGTTAATAATGGCCAACTTAGGAAGATTTTCGATTAAAAGAAGGACACATAGAATATCTGGTGAGAACGTGTCTATCAACTTAATCGTACAACCTAGATGGGTACCGACCCAAGTACATAGGCCTCCAGATGGTCTCCCCTGGGCCCCCGAACAGCTGGAATGGAGTAAGTAGCATACCCTACCCTATGCAGAGCTGTTGTGGCCCATGTTTCTTGGAAGAGACATACCCCATTGGATTCTACAAATTCTCCCCAGTCCGGGAGGTCCATTTTGGCGGCTAAACCCGCTATGTTCCAGGACAGAATTTTAAAACTCTGCTCAATATCTACAGGTCCTGGAGGTGTAATCAAAAGGTCCCTCTCTGTTAGCAGATCTTGATGTTGAGTCACTTCTTGACTCAAAAGGCTATTACCAATGGCCCTAGATGGACTAGAGGGGGCACATAAGATGCTGGACCGTGAGGTGATTACCTGGTGTAATCCCGTAAAATGACCCGGGGGAGCTAAGTTGTTTCCCGTTGCATAGTCATTAGGGACAGATGTGTCATTACTTAAACGCTCTAAACTCTCTTGGAGTTGGGGCTTGTGTCTACGGGTGCCTATGCAGGAATGTTGTGTGGAATGCAAGGTTAGTCAATCAACCAAATCTAGGGGACTGTACCTATTACTAACAGGGATGGGAAGGAAAGGTGTTAAATTAGAAATCCATCCCCTACTTTGTACACTACTTGGCTGGGCCTTTGATTCCCATTTCTTATACACACTTCCTATTCTCTCTGGCAAGGGACTGGGAGGGTAAAAATAGCCCAAAGGAAGGGTCTGGATGGCACTACTCATCCCGCGTTGGCACCATTCGAAGATGTGCTGGGTCACCCGACTGTCTCTAAAATTGACCAACACACAGTCTCCCTTGATGTCTTTCTGTCTCTGTCCCACCCAGCCAACCCTACGTGTGAATAAAATTTCACTATGTGTATGAAGGGGAAGGGGTCTATTTTCATTAAGCCAATGAGTAACTTTGTTTTTAGGTCTGGATAAGTCTCCACGTATCCTGGATCTAGCCTTGGAACACCTGCAAGCACGACAACATATGGGGTAGAAGCAGGAGGTAGGTCGATACATGGCAGTGATAAGTTGGAATCCCTTTGATTTAGTTGGAGTGAGTTATCTTTATTATTACTCTTGGTATTACTAAGTACATGGTCAGTTAATGGACCAAGTTTGTTTGTCGCCACCTTGGAGCCTCGTGTTCCATCAGTTGTATTTTGTATCCTGTGCTGAGGTGGATCAGAGCCCTGCTGTTGTTGAAGTGAAGAGATAGACTCTACACGGGCAGATGATTGGGCTAGAGATACTAATGGTGCTTGACCTATAACAGAAGGGGGCACGGTTGCTACAGATGGAATTTCTAGATTTGGATGAAGTTGGAGGGATCTTTCAGGGATCTGGATTTCTGGTAGCTTAGTGGCATGCCAAATGGCCTCGACTTTGTTACCCCAAGACGTGACCAAGGAGGACAGCCTGTCAATACGTGTCAATACTAGTTCAAGCTCATATTTAATAAGTAGTTCAAAATGGGTTTTGAGCTCTTCGATCGAATTTTGGGCCCATGATGGCGCCTCCGTAAGGGTTTTGCTCCTGTCACTACGTACATTGGTTTTGGAGTTTTGAATGAGCGCCACCTCAGGTAGTAAGTACCCTTGTTTCCCTCCCTTTGATTTTTATTTTTCGGTATGGGCCCTTTTTTTTTTTAACAACCTCCCTTATAGGTGTTTTCTTAGGAGATTCCCTAACTAAGTCTGCTTGTGCAGACGGAGGTTCTATGATAAGTGGGGAATCTAGAAGTTGATGGGGATTTGGGGCAATAAGCTCCGAGTGGGCAGAGAACCTTGGAAGAGTCGGTGTTAAAGAGAGGCGTCTTTCAGTTCGTTCAATTTCACTAGAAACAACACCTAACGCATGCTGCAGCATTTTATCTATCGCTGTGGGTTTAGGTGTCAATGAACGAGTTTGGGTTTTCTGCCTAGTATTTGGCTTTGTTAAAGGGGCAGTGACCTTTCCCATATTAATTTCACTTAAAGGGAAACCCAAATCCAATTTGCAGTGAACAGTTATGGACAAATATATGAGTACAGTAGAACCACGATTTGAGACAATGATTAAAGCTTGTCCTTACTTTTCTTTCAGTAGTCCTGTGGGCCCAGACGAAAACAATAGAACACTTAGATAGCATACATGAATGGACAGAAACTAAACACACATATCTGGGTAAATAACAGGGGGTGGCCCGACCCGGCCTCGATCGGTCTCGGACGGGCTTAGACGGGCCCGCCCCTTGGTCCGGGCTTCGTCCCGCGCGCGTCCCGCGACGCGGTGGTAGAGGCTGTGCTATAAGCGCGTTGGACACGCCTCCCCCTCACTCGCGGCAGCTGCGTGATGGTGCGGTGCACTCTGGAGGTTGAAGTCCTCCCCCAGGTGTAGTGGTGGATTTCTAGAGCGTTGAGGAGCAGCACTGTAGCCCCTGGGACCCTCGTCCCACCAGGGGTCTACCTCCGTGAAAGGGGACAGGAGCAGCAGATGGACGGCAAAGGAAAAGAAAACAGCAGAAGTCACCCACGCCACGGGGGTAGAGGCTGCGCTATAAGCGCGTTGGACACGCCTCCCCCTCACTCGCGGCAGCTGCGTGATGGTGCGGTGCACTCTGGAGGTTGAAGTCCTCCCCCAGGTGTAGTGGTGGATTTCTAGAGCGTTGAGGAGCAGCACTGTAGACCCTGGGACCCTCGTCCCACCAGGGGTCTACCTCCGTGAAAGGGGACAGGAGCAGCAGATGGACGGCAAAGGAAAAGAAAACAGCAGAAATCGGTATGAAAGCAATAATGGATCCTGAAAAGCTATACATTTTAGAAAAGTAGACAACATTCTGAATTCAGCAAGGGGTCATTTGTGTAGATCCTTAAAGGTTTCTTTATAGAAACTAACAGTTAAATATAGGAAAAATTGAAAATTAGTTGAAAAAAACAGCCATTTGTGCCAATGTTTTCACCTGTAACTTCTTCTAATTGTGACAGCTGTTTGAAAGCAATATAACATTACATCCGCTGGACTTTTCTGGTTGTGGGGATATATAGAACTTGTAGGTTCACCAAGAACCCGACGAACCCAGAGCCAATAATCTTGTAATGGTTTTTCATTATGTACCGGGTATATAGCAATTAATTTGGGAAAATATATACATGGAAAAATCGATATGAAAGACACCTATGTATTTCTGAAATTGGAACAAAATATAGAGTTTAGAAACAGTAGATATTTGCACATTTACGAAATTGTGAGTACCCATACTAGCATGAGATTTATAGGTCATTTTTCAAAATGACTTCTTTTTCACACATTGTCTTTCATTTGGAAGGCAGAAATGCATCGAAAGTCAATAGGTAATAAAAGTTACTTTACAATTATGTGTTACCCTAAGTCTTCCGATAAAAATGGTACCTCACTTGAGTGGGTAGGCCTAGTGCCCGCGACAGGAAATGGCCCAAAATGCAATGTGGACACACTTTATTTTCACAGTGAAAACGGACCCTTTTTTGCAAAGTGCCTAGCTGTAGATCAGAGGTCTTCAAACTTTTTGCTCAGAGCCCCCTAAGCAAAATGTTTTGAGGTCGGGCCCCCCTCCAAAATGTATGGCAAGGATTGGGGGAGCAGGAGGGACATGGCTGCGTGCAGGGGGCAGGGCTTATGAGATGATTTCAGGAGTACTTTTTCTATAGCTTATAAACTGCACTAACTGTAAGATTTATAAAACAGCAACTGCATCAAACAAAAACATGCATTATCCCAAACATACTTATCCCCATAATTGGGGTGTTATAAGCCCCTCACACTCTTGGACCCCAATGCAACCACACCTGCTGCACTAATCATAACTGAGTCCTGAGTAGCAGGCAATCTCCTCTGCATCTTTTACCTCTTCTACACCATGACGGGCCTTCACCTCGGTCCTAATGCTAGAAAGGAAAATAAGCAGCCATGCACTTTTCCTAAAGGTACACAGTCATAATTGTGATGCAGTGGGCCCCTGAAACTCCTGGGCCCTAGTCCTGCTTCGTCTGCTTCATTAATGATAACCAGCAGTGGCCACTTACACACCTGGCAGCAGTTCCAGCTTCACTAATGAATGGCCCTTTGCTACATTATTTTGCCATTTTTACACTTGCTAACACTGTCCTGGCATATATTTCCCCTCATAAGTACCACTTTAAAACCCACATATAGCAATAAGCAACAGAAAGGTGACCAGTCAACCTTTAGAAAGCGCCTTCTGCTGCAAGGTAACGTGTTGCTGCAATTATGCAGCAGATGATGGATTATGTGGCAAATGCGGCAAATCCATAAATATGCGCAAAATGCCAAAACCGCACAATTGCATAATTCCAGTGGCCCTGACTATAAATACAAAGGCCACAATTCCTCTGCGCCAACTAGGGTTAATTATGTGTCTCTCAGCTTTAACACACACACACACATCTGCAGTGATGGTAGTTGCTAACTGAGGTTTCATAACCTAAAAGAGTGCATTTATCACCAGCTAATTTAACTTGCATTTATTTTTCAATTAAGCTGTCATTACATTATTTTATACTCACTTAAATGACTGTGAAAACACAAAACACTTTGTATTGTATTGTAATTGCATTTATATAGCGCTTGCTACCTCTGATGGGGTGATGAAGTGCTTTTTCGGCGAGTAGCATGCTACTCTTGAACCCATACAGTGTTAGTGGTGAATTAGTATAGTGAAATATGAAAGTAATTTGAGTGGTGGATATGTTAGTCAGTGATTTGGATTGAGAACGATAGTGAAGGGGTAGAAGAGGTAGAAAAGGTTTGCATTTATATAGCACTTGCTACCCCTCATGAGGTGTTGTAGTGCCTTTTTGGCAGTAGGACGCTACTTTGGAACCCATAAATGATTAGCGGTGAATTTGTATAGTGAAATATGAAATTAATTTGAGTGGTGGACATGTTAGTCTGTTATTTGGATTGAAAAAGATAGTGGAGGGATAGAAGAGGGAAGGATTTAGATTTTTTTAATTTTGTTTGTTTGTTTTGGAGCTTATAGCAGTAGGAGGAGGCTTGGGATGAGTAAAAGGGAGGTGGAGGGGGATAAGGGCAAACACATGCCCCCACAGAGAACACAATAGTCCACCAAGGCACCAGACCCAGCATTGCTTTCAGGAGGGAGCGATTTGCATTTCACACATTTCTAAACCCACCGATTCTCCCCCCACTCCCTTGCTAAATTACTCACAGCAGGAAACAAGCAGAGGTTACCCTGGTGTGCACCCAATGTGCACCAGCTCTGCCAGTTCCAATGAAATACAGTGGTGAGTGTGGTAAAACCAAGGAAAATTCACACTTGCTTAGTTTGCATTCAGATGTGGAGCACTGTGAAAGGCCTAGTGTTATTGACAGTTGTAGAAGAGCACTTAGAAAAGGCGGTATTTAATTTTACAGAACATTGAATATAATATTGCTCTGTTTCGGTCATAAACATAAAAAAAGAAAGAAAAAAATTGACATGGTACATACACTGGTGATACAAGCAGCAAGAAGATGGAAGCTTTGGCGTTTGAAGAAAGAAGAAAGCCGGTTAATATGTGATCTTAGTTTTCTACCAGCAAATTAGTATGGTGGATGCAGTTCAATTTACTCAAGTCAGTTATTTTCCAGGTTAGTTAAATCACACTCCAATTATTCCACGGGTCAAATGTTTTCTGCCACAAATGGAAAACCTCTGGCACACGTTTCATTATTTGTGCCAATAATCAGAAAAAAATATTTCTTTTATTTTGAAGAGCCCGAACAATGCTCACAAATTAGGGCAATGAGCTCCCAAAATAAGCGCAATGGCTAGAATATTCTTCTTATGAAATAACAATCTTCCAGACTCTCGCCAAATAACTGTAGACACATTTGTTGAAAGAAACACACTGTTTTTCAGAAATTTTCAAAATTTGTTATTCACATGCAACCACTGACTGTGGGCCTGCTCGTGCCCTCCAGTGCCGGCCCTCTGGAGTGAGACAGGACATGCAGACGAGGCCTCACGGTGGCCCTGGGACTCGACCTCTCCCTGCTGCCATCGCGCTGAGCCTTTAAGACCATCGCCTGACGAAGTGCACGGGCAAGGCAGCTTGGACTTGCCGGTGAGTGCTCCTCTCGCAACATGCAGAGGATAAATCTTCTCTAAACAGCTGCACCACATTAAGGGGGACCTATGAAGACTATTAGGTGCTAAATAGCTGGTTAGGGGAGTACCCACTGAACAGACTTCACCTCTGTGACACCTTGTAATCTCAGAACCCTTTTAACTACTACTACATTACAGCCAGCAGGAAAACATAGAACACAGCGAGCTAACATTCTACCTTTTTCAGAGCATGCCAACAAGTAGCTATACAAAAATAGCCTACACTGCTACAGCTTGGAGGCTAGATCAGGCTTTTTATTTATTTTAGCAACCTCTTTGACCCTGCCACACTCACTGACCCCCGCCCCCACGCCACTCTGATCACAGTTCTCACTTCTCGGCTTCGAGTAAATGAAGACAGCCTGGAAATGCAGCAAATATACATCACTGCACTTCCAGGCCATCTTCATTTACATGTACTTGCAGAGGCATTTGCGCCACCCTGGGAACCCATCGACGCCCCCCCAGGGGGGCGCGCCCCACAGTTTGAAGACCTCTGCTGTAGATTTTGAACCCTAGCTCTGCCGGCACCTAGGGAAACCTATCAAACCTATACATTTTTGAAAACTAGACACCCAGGGAAATCCAGGATGGGGTGACTTGACAGGCTCTCACCAGGTTCTGTTACCCAGAATCCCTTGCAAACCTTACAATTTGTCCAAAAAAACACATTTTCCTCACATTTCTGTGGTGGAAAGTTATGGAATCTGCGTGGAGCCACAAAATTCCACCCACCCCGCGTTCCCCAAAGTCTTTTGAGAAAAATGGTACCTCACTTGTGTTGGTAGGCCTAGTGCCCGCGACAGGAAATGGCCCAAAACACAACGTGGACACACCACATTTTCACAGTGAAAACGGACCCTTTTTTTGCAAAATGCCAAGCTGTAGATTATGAACCCTAGCTCTGCCGGCACCTAGGGAAACCTAGCAAACCTATACATTTTTAAAAACTAGACACCCAGGGGAATCCAGGATGGGGTGACTAGACAAGCTCCCACCAGGTTCTGTTACCCAGAGTCCCTTGCAAACCTAAACATTTGTTTAAAAAAACACATTTTCCTCACATTTCTGTGGTGGAAAGTTCTGGAATCTGCGTGGATCCACAAAATTCCACCCACCCGTGTTGCCCAAAGTCTTCCGAGAAAAATGGTACCTCACTTGTGTGGGTAGGCCTAGTGCCCGCACCAGGAAACGGCCCAAAACACAACGTGGACACACCACATTTTCACAGTGAAAACGGACCCTTTTTTTGCAAAGTGCCAAGCTGTAGATTTTGAACCCTAGTATACTAACAACAGATACTCTAGTCCGCTGGGTTTAGTTTATATTTTTCTTATTTAGGATTAGTTATTTCTAATTCCTAACTAACCTTTCACTGATCAAAAAGTTCTTTCCTCTGGTCAATGGACCAGTAGTTGAACTAGTTGATGGTGATAATTAACATAACTTATTAACTATTCTTTAATTAAAGTAAATAACCACAGACTCAGGAAGTTTTAAAATCTTTATCTAAATTAAATGAATGTGAACCATCTCAAATTTTCAGTACAAACACCCTCATTCGTAAGATTGCAAATCCGATCAATTTTTCATTAAGAAAATATTTCAGACTCATACAATAACTATGCCCGGAAAGGAGAGGACAGAGAGAAAAGATCATATACAAATACCATGAATTTATAGTTAACAAGGATGGTGTGAAGACCAAACCCTCTGGCCAAAGGGCTGGTAAGGGTCCCCCGGGATAGATCAGGAGACAAAGACTTCAGGACAGGAATCAGGACAGGATACTTAACCTCTCTAAAATACCGACGACTGCGTAGCACCCCTCTCTGACACTCTCTTCCTCCTCGAGTTTCTTCCGCGATCTTCTTGTCTAACCCAATTAAATATAGATGATTCTGCATTCGGTGTCTTCATCAGCATCTCACAGCGTCTCTTTCAGCATCAGCACCACCCACAGCACCGACAGCATCCCAAGCTCTCAACTTCCAGCATCGACGTCTCTCTAACTAATTAAAGCTACCTCAGTTATACCTTTCGTTTACCATGTACAACCCACTAAAGTTTCAATTTTGCAAAAATACGAAATCTAATTGGTCAGGCAAGGGTGGGATGATCATCACACCATGCTTACATATTACTTTTTCCATTGAACTATTGTTCGAATAACCCATCCCCTTAAACTTTATTCTTTTCTTCCGTTCCCATACATGTCCAAACTTTATTAGATACATTTATTTCAATATCAGGAATACAAGTCTTCTTGAGTGAACTCTTCACCCTCTGTTCACAGGGCACATCATTCTCGTCCTTGGACGGCTGTCAAAAGCTTGGTCATCCTTCCGGGTTAATTCTCATTTAGGCATGCGCAAACTTGAATCAGTCGGCTGAGTTCAGACAAACGTGAAAGGCCCAAATGCGCACTAATAATAAAGTCAAAAGAAGAAATGTTACTTTCACAAATAAATGGTTTCACTGTATACCACCCATCTCTACTCTAACCCTCTTTACTTATTAATACTTTCCCCGCATTAGCATTAGTAAAATAGCTGGTTTTCATTTCGGATAAACAGATGCCATGCACGTGAGTATTCAAGACTCCATTTTAATGCCTTCTGCACATGCGCTAGAATTTCCCTCAAAGCGTTAGTACCGTCATACTGCGTAGATGCAGTTGACGCATGCGCGGTAAAGATTTCCCAGTTAAAGCTGGATTAGTCTGTTTTCATTGTTATCTATATTAGTACACACATACGCAAGCTTCGCTAACCCATGTGTTTCTGTAGTGCGTGTTATTATTTACAAGACGTTTGTTAGTAATTCGTTAGCGAGTTAAATGAGAGGATTGCTTCCGAGCAAGTCTCTTTTCCGAGTCCTTGCTCCATCAATCCCCTCTCTGATGGCATTTTAAGTCATCACAAAATTACCCATCCCATCCCAGATGCCTACTTTAGCACATCTCAATTTTCTATTTCTTTTCTCATTCTTCCATTTGTTACTTCTTTTCCTTCTAAATCTTTCATCTTCTTATATATCTTTCCTTTCATTTCTTCTAGTTGTATCTCCTCATATTCTCTTTTTCGTTTCTTTCCTTTTCCCTCCCTTTCTAAATGTATTCTTCCTTTCCAACTATTTTTACAACATTTATATGTAATCATTAATATCATTACTATTGTTATTCTCACAACTAATGGTAATATTATTTGACCTAGAAAACTTTTCCCAAAATCAGTAAACCATTTCCCTATTGATGTTATACTCTTTGTTAGTTTTCCCCACACACTGTCAACCTCCAGTTGGGTCAAGTCTTTATGCAATCTTGTAATGTTTTCAATATATCCTTTAATTTCTCTGCTTTTGTCCGGAATATAAGTGCAGCAATGTTGAATTTTCAACATACCACAGACTCCACCTTCTTTTGCTAATAGTATATCAAGAGCAGGACGGTTTTGTAAAACCATAGACCTGATTGCAACCATCTCTGTGTTAATCATCAAGAATCCTCCTGCAGTGTCTGTAGAAAGACGATCAACTATGGTTGATAATTTACAAATTTTCTGTGAATTTAGAATGACTCTAACTGAGGGTATCAATGCACTAAATATATTTCCTACTATTTCAGAAAAACTACCTCTTCTTCTTCGTGTTAGTTCATTAGATTTTCCATTGATTCCATTGATTTTGTCCACCTGATATATTTTCGGGAAAACTATTCCAAAATAACAGCTCCCGTACCATCTTGCAGGTAACCTATAATAGGCATTGTTCCCATAGATATAATAAACTCCTGGAAATACAGGATCAGTTCCCCCTTTTAGTCCCCACCCTCCTAAAATTAGGAAGTTGTGTTCACTATCACTGGAACCAATGTAATTATTATTATAATCTGTCTTTAATCTATGGAGGCAGAATTTTCCCTTTTTCACAAAATCCAGGGACATCGCAGCATGAGCTTTGCCTTTTGCATAAATTCCCTCTTTCTCAGCCCATGGAGGTACATAGGACTTCTGTTCAGCAGCTTTCTTTGTTAAATCCTGTCTCCTTTCTTCTACTAAATTCAAAAACTCTTTTTCTTCTTCTTGTAATATACATGTTAATTTATCCTTATGTGCTTGAACTAGATCTATTGAACTCCTAGTTAAGAAAAATTCACCCATAAACTTCGCATTCTTACTGCTAGCTACTGGATTCATATTCTTTCTAATAGGTAATTCAGAAAATACTACATCTAGATTTGAATACAAATACTGAAGTCTCCCTGTAGCATAAACTAAACTTGATAAAATACTACATGACACACCATATGTTAAAGGTATATGGTGATATGTCACCCCTTCTGATACTGATGAGGGTAACTTCATACAAACATAGCAATTACTAATCTCCATTGTATTAACATACTGAAATAACAATTTAGTAAACACATTTGAAGATGTATTATAATCTGATTCATTATGATAATTTGCCTCATCTTCTACCCTATTTCTATTTTAGTTCCCTTTATTCTATCTACCTTTTCATTAGTAATGGTATTATTTTTGTCACTTGTTTCCATTAACAAAGGTACTCCTATTGTTAGGAATAACCATACTAACACTACCAGTAAAATACTACAAAAACAAAATCTAAAACATTTTCTTTTTAAACCTTGTTTTGGTCTTTCTGTGACTTCAACTTCTGCCATCTTAATTTGAGAAAATTTCTTCTCTCTTTTCTTTCTTTGTCTGTTTAATTTTTCTTTTCATTCTAAGGAGGTCTCAATTTGCTTTCATCAATCTGTGCAACATGAACCCTTTCTGTTTCTTCACTTAAATCTAAGTTTTCAAATTCTTTGAGTATAACGTAGGTCCACTCAGGGGCCTTGTATTTTCTGTTTAAATTTCTCAGTCTTGGGCTTCTTCGAGTAAATTTCACTAAGGTTTGTTTAGATTGCGTTTGACTCGTAACTTCATTTACTTGTTCTTGTTTCTTTTCTGATTTTCTCAAATAATACCTTAATTTCTTCACTCCTTCTGGCCAATTATCTCCCTTTCTAACTCTTTTGACCTGAACTGCACTTTCACCTTCCTTATCTCCTTTTAAAGTTCTTTTAATTCGACTTAATTTAGGCACAATCTGTCCTTGTTCTCTATTTTCTGTGCTTGACCTTCTTACTTGACCTGTCCAGGTCTTATTATAATTTGTTCTTCTTCTGCCTGAACTTGTTCTTCTAGATCTACCTGATCCTGTTCAGGTCTTATTTCAGATTGTTCTTCTTCTTCTGCCTGAACTTGTTCTTCTAATTCTGCCTCTCCCTCCTCAGGTTCCTGAATGTCTTTGTTTATTTCGACCTGAGTGTGTTCTTCTTCCCCTGTCCTTCCCTGTCTACCTTCCTGCCTTTTCAGTTTTGTTATTCTTCTTGTTTCGACAGCATCATCAGGTATTTCAATTATTGGTATCCAATCTTCCTGACTTGTACTTGGCTGTTCGTCATATAGTTGTCTTTCAGAATCTATCAATCTAGACTCTTCAATTTCACAGCTTTCAACTTCTAACGTTTCAGCCTGTTCAGTCAGTGGTTGCTCTTGTTGTTCTGATGGGCTCGGTACTCTTCTGGTATGACTAGCATGAATCCAATTGGGCAAACCTGCACACTTCACTGCTGTGGTAGTGACTAGTATGACGTGACGCGGTTTATCCCACCTTGGTGCTAGACACAACTTCCTTGCGTGTTTCTTCACTAACACCCAACCTCCAGGATTCAAATCATGTGCTTGGTCTGGCTGTCTTTCAACTGCGTCTTCTCCAACCTGGTGAGAGACAGAATGCACCATTTCAGCCAATCCTTTGCAATAGTCCAATACCAGATCATCAGTTATAGTCATTAATTTGTTTCCAGGAATAAATGCTTGTCTCATTGCCCTTCCCATGAGTAACCTCATGAGGACTCATTCCTGTCTTTCTGTCAGGAATACTTCTGAGACCCATCAGTACAAGAGGTAATGCATCTGGCCATTTCAGCATTGTGGATGCACACACTTTCCCTAATCTTGACTTGATTGTGCCATTTAGCTGTTCAACTATTCCAGAAGCCTCTGGACGATAAGCACAGTGCAGTTTTTGCTCTATGTTAAATGCAGCACAGATTAATCGAATTATTTCATTATTAAAATGAGGTCCTCTATCTGATTCCAAAGTGACTGGAAAACCAAAACGAGGGATCAATTCCCTCAACAGTAATTTAGCAACTGTAAGACTATCATTTCTTCTGGTGGGGTATGCTTCTACCCACCTTGAGAATAGACACACTATGACAAATACATACTTTAGTCCATTACAAGGAGGCAACTCAATGAAATCTATCTGCAACCTGGTGAAGGGTCCTTCTGCCTTTCCAATTTTTCCCCAACTAACCACTGTCTTCCTACCTGGATTTTGCTGCTGACAGGTTAAGCATCTTTGGCAAAGGCTCTCTGCGACTACCCTGAATTTCGGATTATACCAACTCTGTCTGAATAATCTGATCATTGAATCTCTCCCTATGTGTGTTGCTCCATGATATACCCTTGCCATTTTAGAGAGCAAACAATCTGGCATGACTGGTCTTCCATCTAAGTACACCCATACTTCATCTTCTGACCTTTTTGTACAGGCTGCTTTTATCCAAATTTCCTTTTCCTTTTCCTCAACTTCTTCCTGCAACTGTCTAATCTCATCCCATGTTTCTGGTATTGAGAAAAACATAAGTTGGCAGCTGGTTTCACCCGTTTCAATTTTTCTGTTTATTGCCATTGTGTTTTTTGCACAATATCGAGCAATTTGGTCAGCATATCTATTGCCTGCTGCCACATAGTCATTTCCTGACTGATGTGCAGCACATTTAACAACTGCTACTTCTTTTGGCAATTGTAATGCTTCCAGCAGATCTTTCACATTTTTACTGTTTCTAATAGGAGATCCTGAAGAAGTCAGAAATCCCCTCTGCATCCAGAGTTGGCCAAAATCATACACAACCCCGAAACCATATTGACTATCCGTAAATATGGTTATTCTCCAATTTTTCCCAATTTTGCATGCCTTTGTTAAGGCCACCAATTCGGCTACTTGTGCAGATTTGACTCCAGGTAAACAGGATGCTTCAACTACTCCTGTTATCTTACATACAGCATATGCAGCCCTTAATCCTCCTTCTTCTGTCCTCAGACAAGACCCATCCACAAATATCTCATGATTACCTTCTTTCAATGGGGTTTCTTTAATGTCAGGACGGGGCTTAGTACACAATTCAGTCACATGCAAACAATCATGATCAATTTCATCTCTTACTTCCTCATTGCATGGATCTGGCAATAATGTGGCAGAGTTCATAACCGTACATCTTATCACTGTCACATTTTCTGCTCCCAAAATTACTCTTTCATACTTAGTCAGCCGACTAGGTGTAAGATGTTGTGTTCTTGTTCTTGTCAAAAGAATTTCAACTGAATGTGGAACATAGACCTTTACAGAATGTCCCATCACTATTGATTCACTTTGCTCCAGACTCATACAAGTAGCAGCTACTGGTTTTAAGCAGCCAGGTAATGCTGAAGCTACTGGATCCAATGTGGCAGAAAAATACGCCACTGGACGTCGGCTCAGTCCATGTCTCTGTGTTAAGACTGAATGTGCACAATTTTCTCTCTCACAGCAAAACAACGCAAATTCTTTTGAATAATCAGGCATGCCCAAGGCAGAAGCCTCACACAAACAATTCCGCAATTTCACAAAGGCCTCCAGACATTCATCATTCCAATCAATTGGATCTTGAGCTCTCTTTCATGTCAATTGTATCAATGGTTTTGCTAGCATGGAAAAACTGTTAATCCACTGCCTACAGTACCCTAACACTCCTAGGAACATTCTCATTTCTTTTTGCGTCTGAGGTAGTTGCATCTCTTTGATTATTTTTATTCTTTCCGGTGTCACTTTTCTTACTCCTCTTTCTATTTTATGCCCTAAATATTTAACTTCTTGTTGACAGAACTGTAATTTTTCTGGAGACACCTTGTGTCCTCCTTCAGCCAAATGGTTCAGTAATGCAATTGTGTCAGTGACACAATCTTCTCGTGTTTTTGATGCCACCAGTAGGTCATCAATGTACTGAACCAGAACCAAATTTCCAGGCATGACTAATGACTCTAAACACTTTTTCAGGATCTGATTAAAAATCGAGGGACTCTCTGTGTGCCCTTGAGGAACTCTGCACCATGCATAGATATGATCCTCGAACTTAAATGCAAAAAGATACTGGCTGTCTGGATGCAAAGGAATAGAAAAGAATGCTTGGCACAAATCAATTACTGTAAACCAGCCTGTATTCCAAGGTATCTGATAAAGGATTACTGCTGGATTTGGCACTATTGGGCAACATGGCACTACAATTTTGTTTATTTTACTTAAATCCTGCACTATCCTATATTTTCCGCTAGGCTTTTTCAATCCTATTGTTGGCAAATTACAAGGACTACCCATTATTTCTTTTAAAATGCCTTGTTTAACCATCCGTTCGATTTCTGGAGTAATTCCTGCTTTTACTTCTGGACTCATCTTGTATTGTCGTGTGTTTGGATAAACTGCACCTTCCTTCACTGTCACTTTCACTGGGTCTACATTTGACATCAGCCCAATATCTTTTCCTGTAAAGTCCCACACTTCTGGATTAACTGTGGCTTTCAACTCTTCAGGTAATTCATTCTCAGTTATCAAAGAAAACATTTCATCTACTTCTGTTCCTTGCTTCGTTAGCATCATTTTGTATATGACATCCTCATCAGGGGTCTGGAAAGCGACACCATCTGGTGTACAATAGATCGTGCAATTCATCTTGCACAATAGATCTCTTCCCAACAGATTTACAGGACTGGAATCGCAAACTACAAACCGATGCATTTCTTCAAAGTTTCCAATGTGTACCTCCATTGGTTTAATGATTGGGGTTCTAATCTGTTGATTTGACACTCCTACAACTTGGATGGATTCTCCCGAGAGGGGTAGGTTTGGGATGTCTGCTGTTCTCCCAGTAGACCGGGTAGCACCAGTATCCAATAGAAAAGTGATGTCTTTACCTTCTACTTTCCCATCAACAAATGGACCTGACTGATCTACCGGCAAGGATGCGCCAAGCACGCACTCCTCTTCCTCCCCCCTCAGGCACCGTCATTGTACAAAGTCTGAATTTTCCTCATCATTCTGCAAAAAATATTGTGTAACTGTTCTATTATTCTTACCACTTTCTCCTTGAAATCCGGTGTTCGTACTGAACTTTTGATGGTTCACAAAGTTTGGCATAGGAGCTGGTGGCACCTGATATTGTGCAGTAACTACCTGCTGCTGCTGATTCATAAGTACTTCATTCTGCATCTGTGGGATTAAATTTTGATTTGGCCCATTATTATTCTGAATACTCTTACACTCGTTCTTCCAATGTCCAAGCTTTCCACACGCATGACAAGGAAACTTCTTCTTTGCTTCTTCTCTGTTCATTTGTCCTCTAAATTTATTTCCATACGCCACTTGATCATTCTGACTCTGTTCTTTCACTTGGTTATCATTCTGGGTATTTGTTTTATTCTCTTGCTGTTCTGCCAGTTTTACTTGTGCACACATCATTTTCTCTTTTAGTTTTCTACGCCTTGCTTCTATGTCGTCTCCGCAGTATTTTGCATACTTTAAAATCTCATCCACTGTCTTGCTTTGCCAACACAACATGTGCTGCTGTATCATCTGACTAATCTCTGGTTTCAAACCATATACAAACCGATACACAAAATGTCCCATATCCTTATCACCAATATTCTCAAAGCCACTATACTGCTTAAACACCTGCAATAACCTTTCGTAATAAGCATGTACAGATTCATTTGGTTCTTGTGTTGTCCTATCTATCTTTACCCAATCTGTTTCTTTAGGAGGATTTTTCCCTTTCAAATAAGTAATCACTTGGTGATATTTATTCATCACCTCCTCTGAGGGTGCTCCTTTCTTAGAGTCTCTAGCATGCTCCTCACTTGGCCAATCAATTGTAATCTTACACTCCGTCCATGAATCAGCAGGTACCACAATGTCAAACAAACCATCCAGATCCTTTAATAAGACCTTTGAAACCTTCACAAATCTTTCTATCTGTTTATACCATTCAACTGGTTTTTCTCTCAATTTTGGAAAATCATTTGTAAATGACAAAATATCTTGTCTACTCCAAGGAACATGAACATATCCACCTCCGAGAACCTCTCTCATTGGACACAGTTTCTCGACTTTATCTGATTCTCTCACTGGAAATGCAGCTGCTGCTTCTCTTGCTTGAACTTCCTCTTTTTTCCTTATCCACCTAATTCTCCACTTATCAATGTCTCCCCATTTTCGCAAAATATTCATTAACTCCTTTATCTGTAGTCTCTTTCCAGATGCATTAACACTTTCTCAATCTTTGTCAGTAAAATCCACTCGATATGGTTTCCGCAACAACTTTGATTTCCCTATATTTATTCCAATTTCTGAAGCAACTTTTGTTAATTTCTCATGAAATACTCTTGCTCTTCTGGTTATACTCTTACATAAAAATAATAATTCTTCATCATTGTAAACATTCAATCTTTCTATACCCACACTTCCTACTATCATTTCTTCCAATTCCACTTTCAATCTGCTGATGTCTAAACTTTTTGGTGGTGGGTTCCGATTATCCATTTCCTGTGCCCATCTTTCTATGTCTTCAGGGGTAACTACTGTTGCACCTCCAGTTCCCATAGGAACCAAGGATCTTTTCTCTCTCAAATTTATAGGCGTAACTCTTTTTGGAGTTTCAGTTGAAGGTTCCACATTAGGGAGATCCATTAATGAAATAACTGATTCACTTTCACTGAACTGGTCATCTGTAATTATTACTTCTTTTCTGGGACTGTTTAACGGAATTGTCACAGTTTGTGGTTTCTGGCAAATCTTTTTATCTCCGTACTAATGGGATTACCGGACCAATAGTCACTGGTACTGTCAAAGCTTCAGTATTTAAATTTAATTGACTTATTTTCTGAACTAATTCTTCTCTAGTTTTATTTAAAACATCTCTCTCATTATCCTGCAACACCCTAGTGAATGACGTATCATGTAAAATTTGTGGGGTTAAAGGCATTCCTATCACTGGTGCACTTGGGGTAACCTTACTAGTCACTTCTTGATACGGTGGTGGATTTTTAATCAAAATATCCTCTAATAACTCATCATCCGCTTCACCATATCCTGTTGTATTTATGTGTTTCGTTTTTTCTTTACACTTTCCTCCAGACTGTTCCTCAGCCACTAACACTGGATATAAACCTTCAGATACCATAGCTCTCCTCCACTGTTTCATCGGCCCTTCGCGTGACTCATGCCAATATCTGGGAAAGAATCCTTTATATCTCCCACCTCTGCATTTCTCGCGTTCTTATGACTCAGTCTCCCATTCTTCCAAAGCCTCGTATTGAGTTAACCTAGGTCTTGGTTCTAGATCATTCATTCTCATTCTCAAATTCTGAAGAATTCTCCCATTAAACGTACCATTTTCAGGAAACGCTAGCACTCCATCACCTTTCGTATATTCTATCCAATTTTCCAACCACACGCAAGTATGATATCCTCTTTCCATCATCATAAAGGATGCTGGTGTCTTCGGTGGTGGAATAGGAATTCCCTCTCTAGTCAACACAGGCTTATCCTTCTTAAAGAAATTCTTAATTTTCTTTATAAATGACATCTTTCTCTTTTCTCCATACATCCTAGATGAACGATGTATAAAATTATATTCTGCAAACCCTTGAAATCTTTTGTCTGCGCGTCTCACACTAGCAGTCAAATCAAAATCCCGCATTCAATCTCTCTTTCCACCAATCCTAGCGCGGCTTCTAACTAGTTATCCAATCAAAATCAGGCTCACGCTCATGGTCTGACCAATGCCATCGCGGCCTTTTCTGATGTCAGTTCTGCTCCTTACTACTGACCCCTCCTTTACAAGGCTGCTTCTGTCACACGCCCGCTGTTTATACTAATCCCAGCGCGGGTCACTGTGACGTCAGTGCAACTCCGGCGACTGACCCTCCCTTCACAAGGTAATACGAAAACTTATTTTCTTAATGCTTTGCATTAATTCTTTGTTAATAATGACATAAAAACATTCGCTACTCCGCCTTTTCCACTAAAACCAAAGGATAGATTATTTCTTTCCACTGCGAGTAAAACCTTCCGCTTACTCTTCGTACACTGCGAGTAAAAACCTTCCGCTTACCCTTCATTCAAGCTCAAGAGAACCTGTTACTCCTTCAGTGTTACCCTTTCCACCCACCTGCGTTGCCCAAAGTCTTCCGAGAAAAATGGTACCTCACTTGTGTGGGTAGGCCTAGTGCCCGCACCAGGAAACGGCCCAAAACACAACGTGGACACACCACATTTTCACAGTGAAAACGGACCCTTTTTTTGCAAAGTGCCAAGCTGTAGATTTTGAACCCTAGTATACTAACAACAGATACTCTAGTCCGCTGGGTTTAGTTTATATTTTTCTTATTTAGGATTAGTTATTTCTAATTCCTAACTAACCTTTCACTGATCAAAAAGTTCTTTCCTCTGGTCAATGGACCATTAGTTGAACTAGTTGATGGTGATAATTAACATAACTTATTAACTATTCTTTAATTAAGGTAAATAACCACAGACTCAGGAAGTTTTGAAATCTTTATCTAAATTAAATGAATGTGAACTATCTCAAATTTTCAGTACAAACCCCCTCATTCGTAAGATTGCAAATCCGATCAATTTTTCATTAAGAAAATATTTCAGACTCATACAATAACTATGCCCGGAAAGGAGAGGACAGAGAGAAAAGATCATCTACAAATACCATGAATTTATAGTTAACAAGGATGGTGTGAAGACCAAACCCTCTGGCCAAAGGGCTTGTAAGGGTCCCCCGGGATAGATCAGGAGACAAAGACTTCAGGACAGGAATCAGGACAGGATACTTAACCTCTCTAAAATACAGACGACTGCGTAGCACCCCTCTCTGACCCTCTCTTCCTCCTCGAGTTTCTTCCGCGATCTTCTTGTCTAAACCAATTAAATAATGATAGATGGTTCTGCATTCGGTGTCTTCATCAGCATCTCACAGCGTCTCTTTCAGCATCAGCACCACCCACAGCACCGACAGCATCCCGAGCTCTCGACTTCCAGCATCGACGTCTCTCTAACTAACTAAAGCTACCTCAGTTATACCTTTCGTTTACCATGTACCACCCACTAATGTTTCAATATCGCAAAAATACGAAATCTAATTGGTCAGGCAAGGGGGGGTTGATCATAACACCATGCTTACATATTACTTTTTCCATTGAACTATTGTTCGCAAAACCCATCCCCTTAAACTTTATTCTTTTCTTCCGTTCCCATACATGTCCAAACTTTATTTGATACATTTATTTCAATATCATGAAGACAAGTCTTCTTGAGTGAACTCTTCACCCTCTGATCACAGGGCACATCATTCTTGTCCTTGGACGGCTGTCAAAAGCTTGGTCATCCTTCCGGGATAATTCTCATGTAGGCATGCGCAAACTTGGATCAGTCGGCTGAGTTCAGACAAACGTGAAAGGCCCAAATGCGCACTAATAATAAAGTCAAAAGAAGAAATGTTACTTTCACAAATAAATTGTTTCACTGTATACCACCCATCTCTACTCTAACCCTCTTTACTTATTAATACTTTCCCCGCATTAGCATTAGTAAAATAGCTGGTTTTCATTTTGGCTAAGCGGATGCCATGCACGTGAGTCTTCAAGACTCCATTTTAATGCCTTCTGCACATGCGCTAGAATTTCCCTCCAAGCGTTAGTACCGTCATACTGCGTAGATGCAGTTGAGTTGATGCATGCGTGGTAAAGATTTCCCAGTTAAAGCTGGATTAGTCAATTTTCATTGTTATCTATATTAGTACACACATACGCAAGCTTCGCTAACCTGTGTGTTTCTGTAGTGCGTTATTATTTACAAGACGTTTGTTAGTAATTGGTTAGCGAGTTAAATGAGAGATTTGCTTCCGAGTAAGTCTCTTTTCCGAGTCCTTGCTCCATCACTATCTCTGCCGGCACCTAGGGAAACCTAGCAAACCTATACATTTTTAAAAACTACACACCCAGGGGAATCCAGGATGGGTGACTTGACTGGCTCCCACCAGGTTCTGTTACCCAGAATCCCGTGAAAACCTAAAAATTTGTCCAACAAAAACACATTTTCCTCACATTTCTGTGGTGGAAAGTTCTGGAATCTGCGTGGATCCACAAAATTCCACGCACCCCGCTTTGCCCAAAGTCTTCTGAGAAAAATGGTACCTCACTTGTGTGGGTAGGCCTAGTGCCCGCGACAGGAAACGGCCCAAAACGCAACATGGACACACCACATTTTCACAGTGAAAACGGACCCTTTTTTTGCAAAGTGCCAAGCTGTAGATTTTGAACCCTAGCTCTGCCGGCACCTAGGGAAACCTAGAAAACCTATACATTTTTTAAAACTAGACACCCAGGGAAATCCAGGATAGGGTCACTTGACTGGCTCTCACCAGGTTCTGTTACACAGAATCCCTTGCAAACCTCAAAATTTGTAAAAAAAAAAACACATTTTCCTCACATTTCTGTGAGGGAAAGCTCTGGAATCTGTGTGGATCCCCAAAATTCCACCCACCCTGCGTTCCCCAAAGTCTTCTAAGAAAAATGATACCTCACTTGTGTGGGTAGGCCTAGTGCCCGCGACAGGAAACGGCCCAAAACGCAACGTGAACACACCACATTTTCACAGTGAAAACGGACCCTTTTTTTGCAAAGTGCCAAGCTGTAGATTTTGAACCCTAGCTCTGCCGGCACCTAGGGAAACCTAGCCAACCTATACATTTTTGAAAAACTAGACACCCAGGTGAATCCAGGATGGGGTGACTTGACTGGCTCTCACCAGGTTCTGTTACCCAGAATCCCTTGCAAACCTCAAAATTTGTTAAAAAAAACCACATTCTCCTCACATTTCTGTGGTGGAAAGTTCTGGAATCTGCCTGGATCCACAAAATTCCACCTACCCCGCGTTCCCCAAAGTCCTCTGAGAAAAATGGTTCCTCACTTGTGTGGGTAGGCCTAGTGGCCGTGACAGGAAATGGCCCAAAATGCAACGTGGACACACCACATTTTCACAGTGAAAACGGACCCTTTTTTTGCAAAGTGCCAAGCTGTAGATTTTGAACCATAGATCTGCCGGCACCTAGGGAAACCTAGCAAACCTATACATTTTTGAAAACTACACACCCAGGGGAATCCAGGATGGGTTCACTTGACTGGCTCTCACCAGGTTCCGTTACCCAGAATCCCTTGCAAACCTCAAAATTTGTCAAACAAAACACATTTTCCTCACATTTCTGTGGTGGAAAGTTCTGGAATTTGCGTGGATCCACAAAATTCCACCCACCCCTCGTTCCCCAATGTCTTCCAAGAAAAATGATACCTCACTTGTGTGGGTAGGCCTAGTGCCCGTGACAGGAAACGGCCCAAAACGCAACGTGGACACACCACATTTTCACAGTGAAAACTGACCCTTTTTTTGCAAAGTGCCAAGCTGTAGATTTTGAACCCTAGCTCTGCCGGCACCTAGGGAAACCTAGAAAACCTATACATTTTTGAAAACTAGATACCCAGGGAAATCCAGGATGGGGTCACTTGACTGGCTCTCACCAGGTTATGTTACCCAGAATCCCTTGCAAACCTCACAATTTGTAAAACAAAACCACATTTTCCTCACATTTCTGTGAGGGAAAGTTCTGGAATCTGCGTGGATCCACAAAATTCCACCCACCCCGCGTTCCCCAAAGTCTTCCAAGAAAAATGATACCTCACTTGTGTGGGTAGGCCTAGTGCCCGCAACAGGAAACGGCCCAAAACGCAACGTGGACACACCACATTTTCACAGTGAAAACGGACCCTTTTTTTGCAAAGTGCCAAGCTGTAGATTTTGAACCCTAGCTCTGCCGGCACCTAGGGAAACCTAGCAAACCTATACATTTTTGAAACTAGACACCCAGGGGAATCCAGGATGGGGTGACTTGACTGGCTCTCACCAGGTTCTGTTACCCAGAATCCCTTGCAAACCTCAAAATTTGTAAAAAAAAAAAAAATTCCTCACATTTCTGTGGTGGAAAGTTCTGGAATCTGCCTGGATCCACAAAATTCCACCCACCCCGCGTTCCCCAAAGTCTTCTGAGAAAAATGGTACCTCACTTGTGTGGGTAGGCCTAGTGGCCGTGACAGGAAATGGCCCAAAACGCAACGTGGACACACCACATTTTGACAGTGAAAACGGACCCTTTTTTTGCAAAGTGCCAAGCTGTAGGTTTTGAACCCTAGCTCTGCCGGCACCTAGGGAAACCTAGCAAACCTATACATTTTTGAAAACTACACACCCAGGGGAATCCAGGATGGGGTCACTTGACTGGCTCTCACCAGGTTCCGTTACCCAGAATCCCTTGCAAACCTCAAAATTTGTCAAACAAAACACATTTTCCTCACATTTCTGTGGTGGAAAGTTCTGGAATCTGCGTGGATCCACAAAGTTCCACCCACCCAGTGTTCCTCAAAGTCTTCCGAGAAAAATGGTACCTCACTTGTGTGGGTGGGTCAAGTACCCGCGACAGGCAAGGGCCCAAAACCTATTGAGGCGACATCAAAATTACCTATCACAAAACAACCTGGCTTTGCAAGGGGGGTCCCATGAGTTTTTGGCCCCGGGCTCGGCGGCCATCTAGGGAAACCTACCAAACCCACACATTTCTGAAAACTAGACACCCGGGGGAGTCCAGTGAGGTATGGCTTGCATGGGTCCCCCAACATTCTCCTACCCAGAATCCCCTGCAAACCTCAAATTTAGCTGAAAAAATCACTTTTTTCTCAAGTTTCTGTGTGGGAAAGTTCTGGAATCTGCGTGGATCCACAAATTTCCTCCCACCCAGAGTTCCCCCAGGTCTCCCGATAAAAATGGTACCTCACTTGCGCAGGTGGGTCAAGGACCCGCGACAGGCAAGGGCCCAAACCTAGTGAGGCGACATCAAAATTACCTATCACAAACCAACCTGGTTTTGCAAGGGGGTCCCATGAGTTTTGGCCCCGGGCTCGGCAGCCATCTAGGGAAACCTACCAAACCCACACATATCTGAAAACTAGACACCCGGGGGAGTCCAGTGAGGCATGGCTTGCGTGGGTCCCCCAATATTCTCCTACCCAGAATTCCCTGCAAACCTCAAATTTAGCTGAAAAAATCAGTTTTTTCTCAAATTTCTGTGTGGGAAAGTTCTGGAATCTGCGTGGATCCACAAATTTCCTCCCACCCAGCGTTCCCCCAGGTCTCCCGATAAAAATGGTAGCTCACTCGCATGGGTGGGTCAAGGACCCTCGACAGGCAAGGGCCCAAAACCTAGTGAGGCGACATCAAAATTACATATCACAAACCAACCTGGTTTTGCAAGGGGGGTCCCATGAGTTTTTGGCCCTGGGCTCGGCGGCCATCTAGGGAAACCTACCAAACCCACACATTTCTGAAAACTAGACACCCAGGGAAGTCCAGCGAGGTATGGCTTGCGTGGGTCCCCCAACATTCTCCTACCCAGAATCCCCTGCAAACCTCAAATTTAGCTGAAAAAATCAATTTTTTCTCAAATTTCTGTGTGGAAAAGTTCTGGAATCTGCGTGGATCCACAAATTTCCTCCCACCCAGCGTTCCCCCAGGTCTCCCGATAAAAATGGTACCACACTTGGATGGGTAGGCATAGTGGCTGCAACAGGAAATGGCCCAAATCGTACTGTGGAGACTTTAAAATTACCTATAACAAAACTACCTGGTTTTGGGGGGGGGCTCCTGGGGTTTTGGCCCCGGGCTCGGCGGCCATCTTGGGAAACTACCAAACCCAAACATTTCTGAAAACTAGACACCCGGGGGAGTCCAACGAGGTATGGCTTGCGTGGATCCCCCAACGTTTTCCAACCCAGAATGCCCTGCAAACCTCAAATTTAGCTGAAAAAAACACATTTTCCACATATTTTTGTCCTACCCCACAGCGATCCCCTGAGTCTCCCGAGTAAAATTATACCTCACTTGTGTGGGTGGGGCAGGGGACTGTGACTGGGAAGAGCCCAAAACTTAGGGATTAAGGATATTGCACCGAGAATTCTAAGCGCTACATTTTTTTTAAAAATACGTTTTTAGCCAATTCTGCATTGGACACCCACACAAGTGAGGTATCATTTTACTCGGGACACTCAGGAGAACGCTGTGGCAGCACGGTGATTCCACACAAAAATATGTGGAAAATGTATTTTTTTCAGCTAAATTTGAGGTTTGCAGGGGATTCTGGGTAGGAGACTGTTGGGGGACCCACGCAAGCCATACCTCGCTGGACTCCTCTGGGTGTCTAGTTTTCAGAAATGTGTGGGTTTGGCAGGTTTCCTAGATGGCCGCCGAGCCCGGGGCCAAAACTCATGGGACCCCCCTTGCAAAACCAGGTTGGTTTGTGATAGATAATTTTGATGTCGCCTCACTAGGTTTTGGGCCCTTGCCTGTCGCGGGTCCTTGACCCACCCACGCGAGTGAGGTACCATTTCTATTGGGATACTTGGAGAAATGCTGGGGGGTAGGAAATTTGTTGTTTCTTTCTGCAGCGTGAAAATTTTGGCACAATAATGCAAGGAAAATGTGACAGTCACATTCTGAGGTTTGCAGGACATTGTGGGTAAGATACCTTGTTGGGATCCACAAGAGAGACATCACCATGTACTCCCATGGGTGTTTAGTTTACGACAATATCTACAGTTGGTAGGTTTTTCTTAGATTAAATGTACACCTTGGCAGAGAGACAAAAAAGCGAAGATTACTGCACAGCCATCTATTCCTCAAGCACACACACATACTGGTTGGATTTGCACGAGGGCGAGTGATGGTTCAGTATATAAAATTTTATTAACAAGAGATTTCACAAAAATGAAATGCACTGTCAATAATTGAAAGGACAAAAACTGAACGAGTGACTCGCAGCTTGTGAGCTGTAAAGCCACGTCAAGGCCCCAACCGCTTTACAGGCCATTCACACACCTTTCATACGTGATACACACAAGACCATTCACACCACCAGGCACAAAACCAACACATTACAACATTCACAAAAGGCACAAGGTACACCCTGCTTGAGAAAGATAGAAAAGACAAATATTTCTGCACAACCACCTATTCCTCAAGCACACATACATACCGGTTGGATTTGGCACGAGGGTGAGTGATGGTTCAGTATATACAGTTGTATTAACCAGAGATTTCACAAAAATGAAATGCACTGTTAATAATTGAAAGGACGAGAAACTGAACCATTGACTCACAGCTCGTAAGCTGTAAAGCCACGACAAGGCACCAACCGCTTTACAGGCCATTCATACACCTTTCATACGTGTGACACATACAAAACCATTCACACCGCCAGCCGCGGGCCCAGCACATTACAACACTCACACCAGCAGACAGCGCCATTCAAGGGCCCATCACTTTCACACGCCCACATTCCTGACACAGCAACTACACCAGCTCACGGATTGCATGGAGTGGCGTTTAGCTAGCAGTGTGTGTAGTGACCAGCAGCAAGTCACTACTCACACACCGCCAGCCAAGCGGCAGTCCACGCACACCGCCAGCCAAGCGGCAGCCCACGCACACCACCAGCCAAGTGCCAGTCCACGCACACTGCCAGCCAAGCGCCTGTCCACGCACACCGCCAGCCAAGCACCAGTCCACGCACACCGCCAGCCAAGCACCACTCCACGCACACCGCCAGCCAAGCGCCAATCCAAGCACACCGCCAGCCAAGCGCCAGTCCACGCACACCACCAGCCAAGCGCCAATCCACGCATACCGCCAGCCAAGCGCCAATCCATGCACACCACCAGCCAAGCGCCAGTCCACGCACACCGCCAGCCAAGCGCCAGTCCACTCACCGCCAGCCAAGCGCCAGTCCACACACACTGCCAGCAAAGCACCAATCCACGCACACCGCCAGCCAAGCGCCAATCCACGCACACCGCCAGCTAAGCGCCAGTCCATGCACACCGCCAGCCAAGCGCCAGTCCACACACCGCCAGCCAAGCGCCAGTCCACTCACCGCCAGCCAAGCGCCAGTCCACGCACACCGCCAGCCAAGCGCCAGTCCACGCACACCACCAGCCAAGCGCCAATCTATGCACACCGCCCGCCAAGCCCCAGTCCACTCACCGCCAGCCAAGCGCCAGTCCACGCACATCGCCAGCCAAGCGCAAGTCCACGCACACCGTCATTGAATTTTTTTTAACTAGAAAGAAAACACAAACCAATTGCAACTAGATACAAAACTATAACTACAAAAACAACAGCAGTAACTAAAGACATCATTCTATTGCCAAACGTGAAACTGAACAACTATATAAAACCATACAGACCAGGCAGTACACTATTAGACTCACGGTTGCTCCCAAAAACTCTTTTGAGTGTGATACAATCTGGAACATGTGGGCACACACAGCCCAGGATTAGAAGGACAATCGGCACAGTGCATATGACTCTCCTTCTGCATACCTCTTCGCAAGCAGACTCTACATCTCTTACAGGGATTGGTTTTTTTGGGCGATCTTTCAATCTAGCCACATCCTCCACCACTCCAACTCTAGGAACACTTGCCTGTTCCACAACAACAAGGCTGCCTATCACAGACTCCAGAAACTGAACAAAAGTCATCTTTGACGCAGGAGAACACTCCTTGAACACAACAAAAGCATTGAAATTTGCTAAATTGAAGAGATGGATGGCCAACTTCTTATACCAAATGTAAGCCTTACGAACAGCAGTGTAAGGTTCCAACCTCTGATCTACTCTATCAGCACCACCCATGTGCTTATTGTAGTCTACATTGCACACAGGTTTGCTCACTTCAGCAACCTGACCCCAAACAGTCACAGGTGAAGTGCTCTCATCATGAATGGTAGTCAGCATGTACACATCCCTCCTGTCCACAAATTTCACAGCTAGCAGTTCCTCACTACGCAAGGCCCTGCACTGTCTCCTCTGAAGCTTTTTGCAAACAAGCTCTTTGGGTAACCTTTACGGTTAGAGCAGATTGTGCCACAAGCAAAAGTGTCCAATTTGAACAATTCCTTAAACAATTGCACAGCAGTGTAGAAGTTATCAAGGTACAAAATGGTGGCCTCTGTTAAACAGTCCTCTAGCAAGATCCCACACAATTTTCTGAAACTCCAAAAGTGGACGGACAACCAGGGGGTCAATAGTGGAATCCCTACCAGTGTACACCCGGAAATTATAGACATATCCTGTCCTACTCTCAGACAACATATACATCTTAATTACATAATGTGCCCTCTTGCTAGGAATGTACTGCCTAAAAACCAAACGGCCCTTGAACAAGACCAAAGACTCATCAACAGATATTTCTTTGCCTGGAGTATAGATCTCTGAAAATTGATCTACAAAGTGATCAAGAACAGGCCGAATCTTAAAAAGACGGTCACAGTCAGGGTTATCTCAGTGGCAATGCCAAAGCATTATCAACAAAAATGCAGCATCCGAAGCAAAAGTAAATACCGATCACAACTCATAATTGCAGGAAATATGGCCGTTGCCATCAAGGGACTGGTAGACCAATATGAAGCCAGGGACGGCTTCCTTATCAAGCCCATCAAAAAGTCAAACCCAAAACTTCTTCATCTCATCCAGATTTGTGGGAGTCCACCGGGTAGCCTCTAGAGGGGGCCTAAGTCTGGCACAGTTGTCCCTCAAAAACTGTTCAGCATACAAATTAGTCTGCTCAACAATCTCACCCAAAAATACATCATCCATAAACAACTGAAAAACTGTATAGGCAAAATATTTTCACAATCCACTCTACACCCTGCATCACACTAAAGGCAGGCAACACTGGCTGCACCATGTTTGGATCAACCCAGAGTCCAGCACTTCCAATGGGAAGCCTTAAAGTCCCAGGCTGCAATCCAGATGCCTCTTGCACCATCGGCACATCAGTGTCCTCCTCTAAAACAGGCACTTCATCCGCACTGAGAGTAGCTTCATCCGCACTGAGAGTAGCTTCATCATCCGATGATTCCATGTGGAGAGAAAACTCACTGCCTGAATCTTCCCCTCCCTCTTCTCCCTCAGACACACTGTCAGTGTCATAATCCTGCTCAGAGGAAGATTCAAGAAGCATACCAACCACCTCTTGAGCAGTAATTCTACGGCTAGCCATAATGCTTACTAATAAAGGTAACTTGTCAAACAAATCAACAACAACAAACCCTTTGTAAAAAAAGAAATAAACAAAATGTAGCTTTATCACAAAGACCTATATACTCCAACACTATACCACTCACTTCCCAGAAGCAGCTAGACTCACCACCACCTACTCTGCACAGACACAGTAAGGATCAACAGTATCCCACTAAAAAAGAAAAAAAAAGAAGAAAATTACACATAAAACAACGCAAAACACATCGCAAAGAATTTCATGCACAAAACACTAACTAAATATGCTGCTATTATGACACCACTTACAAAAATTCATTCATGCATGACATTAATACTCAATTGGAGTAAACACAACAAAAAAAATTTCTTACCAAAAATGCAACTCACGCAAAACTGCAGATCAACCACTGCCGAAACCGCAAACATGAATCAAAAGCTTTGCACTAGAATAAAATGGAGAAAAAACACATTACAATCACATATGCAAATAATGCACTAGTCCACACACTATCCACCAGCCAAGCAAAGGTAGTAGGTGGGCCTAAAGCATATAGTGCCGATCCAGCCCGCTGGGAGCAGAAACAGCCAAAAAATTCACCATCATAAAGGGGGAGCGACCCTTGCCCAAGGGGTCTCTCCCCAACATCAACATTTAAAAAGCCCTGGTGTCTAGTGGCTTCTATTTCTATTTTTCTATTTGAGAGATTTATAGAGTGCAACAGCTGCCCCGGCGAAGAGGCGTCCCGGCGCTAAACAACAAATTAGGAGACCACAACGCAAAGAGGGAGCCAGGAGACCCACACAGTAGGAAAGAGAAAAGTTTTAATAGCTTTCTAAATTTGGCAAAATTACTAAGACCACGAATATGGAGGGGCAAAGAATTCCAAAGAATGGCTGCTCTATACCGGAAGGAACGCCCACCGGCCCGGATCCTCCTAACCCGAGGAACCACTAGTAGATGTTGAGCCCATAGAGCAGAAGCTGACGGGAGGGGACATAAAAGGATAGCAGATCCTTCAAGATGCTAGGGAGGCGGCCTCACGAGATTTTAAAGGCAAAACAGAGAGCCTTGAACTCGATCCAGTTGAGCTACAGGCAGCCAATGGAGGCGGCGAATTGAGTTGGCAACTGAGCAGACTCTCACGCAGACCCAGAAGAGATCTTGCCGCAGCGTTCTGAACTCTCTGTAACCTGAGTACTTCCGCCTTGTTAGCCCTCAGATACAGGGAGTTCGCATAATCAAGCCTCGATATAATCAGGTCCTGGATAATAATCTAGTCTGGTCGGGCATCAAGAAGCCCAGAATAGGTTTGAGACCGCGTAGCAAACCAAAACAGGTATCCGCCACCTTCTTCGCTTGGGTCTGGAAATTGAGAGAGGCATCCATCCAAACCCCCAAATTCTTCACCACCTGTTTAGGGGAGGGGGTGCCTAAATTCATGGGCCACCAATACTCATTCCATAACCCATGATCCCTACCCACCAGCAACACCTCTGACTTGCTAGCATTCAGCTGGAGGCAGTTAGCTGTCATCCACCCGGCAACTGCAGCAAGATCACCTTGAAACTTAGAGCGTCGTGCTTAGCGTTGCTCGAGAGGGCTACCACCAGCTGCATGTCATCGGCGCAGGAGACCACAGTCAGTCCTCTGCTCTTGGCTAGTACAGCCAAAGGTTGTACAGATACAAATTAAAAGAGCAGAGGGCTCAATGAAGAGCCCTGTGGTACCCCCGTGGCTTGATAGAGAAGGTGGACGATGTAAAAGGAGGGAGCAATCACCTGAAAAAGTCCTGTCGGACAAAAATGACGCCAGCCACTTCAGAGCAAGACCACCAATGCCAGCCTCTTCCAGACGGCGCAACAGGACAGCATGGGACACAGTGTCGGAAGCGGCACTGAGATCCAAAAGGATCAGTGCCGATGTCTGTCCTGCGTCCATAGCTGTCCAGAGAGATGTTCTGTCACTCGCCAGGAGCGCTGACTCAGTGCTATGGTCCGGGCGGAAGCCATTTTGCGAGGGGTCAAGAATATCGTTGGTGGTCAAATGGTCTGAAAGGATGGAATTAATATATGCCTCTGTGATCTTGGCAGGCCATGGAAGTAGTGAGATTGGCCTAGAAATTTTCTGGCTTTTAGGTCCGATGAAGGTTTTTTACAATGGTATCACTCCTAGCCTAGTTTCCATGCTGTGGGCACAACAGCTAGGCTTAGCGATTTATTAATCACTTGACCTAGGAGAGGAGATATAGAGGGTAAAATTTTTCCCTAAAATGGTCAGGTTTCCAGTGGGTCAGCCGGTGAGCCCGATTTAATTTTAGCACAGAGGGCAAGTAGGAGGTCCAACTGAATCTGAGGGAAAACCTCTAAAGTGGTAGTCGTATTCTTAGTAGGTATAGCAGGGCGGTCGGATTGGGTCGCAGGAAAAAATGTATAAATGTCTTCTACCTTTTTCAGAAAAATAAAGCAAGCTCCTCGCATTGTTTGTCCGAGGTAATCAGTGGGCCAGCGCTCCCCTCTGAGTTTTAAGACTTGAAACAATAGAAAAATACTCTTGCAGGGTTGATACTATTCCTAATTTCCTTGGCATAGAAAGCAGCTCGCTCTATATGAATAGCCTCAGGTGATAAAGCTTTACAGCATCCCGATAGAGAACTTTAGATAACGGGTCAAAGTCCCTTCTCCAACATCTTTCATATTTTTTGCAAGTTTTCTCCTGCAGCGCAGCTAATTTTATCGTTGTGCACCACAGATTCGATTTGGAGGTGCGGTTCAGGGACCATTTAGCTGGAATCAGCTTATCCAGCGGTTGTTGGATCCAGTCTGTAAAGGCCGAATTGGCCTTGTCAGGATCCATTGATAACACTTGGGCTGTAGCGGATAGCTGGGCTTGAAATTGATCCCAATTTAGCTCTATGCCACGGGCGTTTAAGGGACCGAAGGTTATTTATTTGGCGCACAGGCACAGTGTCCTGAATAGACAAGGAAATTAAGAAATGGTCAGACTCAACCCACAGGCACCGGCGGTTGGACCGTGAGGGACAAAATGTTAGTAAAAACAGGGTCAAGCAGATGACCAGCCGAGTGCGTAGGGCAAGAAACACGCTGGACGAGCTGACAGGCCGCCAAATCCGCCACCTAGGTTAGCCACCTCCGCGTACAGTGGTTATCGAAATGAAAATTCAAGTCTCCTAAGACTGTAAAATTAGGGGTGTTAACTGCCAGAGTACTGACAGTTTCTGCCCCCCAGGGGACAGATGGGCCTGAAAACATTTGGTCGATCTGCCCCCAAAGGGAGCAGAAACGGCCACAATATTCACCCCATGAGGGGAGCGACTCTTGTCCAAGGGGCCGCTCCCAACAACACTAAAACAAACCTTGGTGGCCTAGTGGGCATACAATAAAATTAATTGTTTATTTGGGTCGATCTGCCCATCCAGGGGATCAGAAACGGCCCAAATAAATGCTTCCCAAAGAGGAGCTTGACTCCTTGCCGAAGGGGCCGCTTCCCCAAAACATATTGCTTCCCCCCCAAAGGGAGCGACTCCTTGCCCAAGGGGCCACTCCCAACAACACTAAAACAATCCCTGGTGCTTTATGGCTTCTGCCCCTAGGGGGCAGACTGGCCTAGACTCTCATTGGCCGATCTGCCCCCAAGGGGGCAGAAACGGCCAAAATAAATGATCTCCCAAAGGGGAGCGACCCTCGCCGAAGGGGCCGCTCCCAAAAACATATTTCTCCCCCAAAGGCAGCGACCCTTGCCCAAGGGGCCGCACCCCAACACACAAAGGGCATTTAAAAAAAAAAAAATCCCTGGTGGCCCAGTGGGCGCACACATACTTTAAAAATAAATAAAAATTACCTGATCTGCTCTCAAGGGGGCAGGAACAAACTAAACACATTGCCTTCCAAGGGAGCTGACTCCTTGCCCAAGGGGCCGCGCTCCCAACACACAAAGGGCATTAAAAAAATAAAATCCCTGCTGGCCCGAGTGGGCACATACATAACTATATTTTTTTTAATTACGCATCTGCCCCTTTCCCCAAGGGGGCAGAACAAACTAAACACATTGCTCTTCTAAGGGGAGCGACTTCTTGCCTGAGGGGCCGCTCCCAAAACACAAAAAAGGACATTAAAAAAAAGAAAAAATCCCTGGTGGCCCAGTGGGCACATATACATATATAAAAAAATATTCTAAGCCGATCTGCCCCCCTCAAGGGGGGGCAGAACAAAGTAAAAACATTGCTCCCCCAAGGGGAGCGACCCTTGCCCAATGGGCCGCTCCCCGGAACAAAATGGCCATTTAAAAAAAAGAGATATCTTGCTGCACACCATTGCCTCCCAGGCGCGATCGTGCAGCAGTGGAATGCTTTTTAGAAGACATCGGAGGAAAGGAAAACCCTTCCTTCCTCCAATGCCTTTAAAACGTACTCCCCCACCCTCCCCAAGGAGAAACTCACCTCCTTCTTTCCTGATGCACTGGAAGCAAATGGCTTCCAGTGCATCCGGTATCCTCTAATGACGCCAGCGCGCTCGCGCGCTGATGTCGATTAGATGACGTGGGAGGGAGGGCGCGGGGGCAGGGGAAGGTCTTCCCCTGCCCTCCCCGGTGGGGGCAGCTTTAAGGGCGACCCATGGGGGAGCGCCAGCGCTTCCCCCATGGGTGGGTGCTAGGACGGCCGGGAGCCGTCCCACACGCCCACCGTGATGTCGGACGGCTCCCGGCTGTCCGACGCATGGAAAGGGTTAAAGCCTAAGAGATAAGAATTCATGCAAATTTACACATTTACATATAATATGTGGAAGAGAAAATGTGGCCTAGTGTAATTATAGAGTGCTATGGGAAAAGAATATGCCACGTTACATGGCATGCTTTTTTAACGCATGCCATTACTAACGCTGCTATATGTTACAACGATCGCGCTGTAACAACATGCCATTGCCAGCGCAAGAACGGAACAACGACTTGCTCTAGGGGGCGCTGGATGTTGGAATAGTATAATTTACTATTCCTACTCCAGTCTGTGCAACAGGAGGGAAGGTATTGGATTTTACATTCAACACCTTCTGACCCCTAGAGCAAGTCGTTGTTCCGACTTGCTTTGCAATGGGATGCGTTGTTACAACGCGGTCATTGTAATGACCGTTTTGTAATGGCATACGTTGTCTTGCATGTGGTGTAAATGATGTTTCCCATGGGAAAATAACATGGGATAGAATTATAGGTGGTATTACTACTAAATAATGAGCTAGAAACCTGACAATTTTTGGGAATGATATTAGAAGTGATATAGTTTATGAAAATGTCAAAACTAATTTTATAGCTTGAAAATAAAAATAACACGAGATTGTAGAATTTCTGAAAAAGTTGCAGTAATCAAGGATATCTAGGCCTATGTAATGCAATATGATGGCAATACATGACTATTAATGCTGATTTAAGAAAGTTATTATGAATTATATTATTTAGTAATGTTTGCAAATGTATTAGATGAAGTAAAAGTGAAGTCAAATTAAGGGCTTCATGCTAGAACCTGACTGGTGTCCACCTTTGTTCTCAATTTATTAACAATGACTTAGTGACTACGAATAATGTTGCATTTCATATTGCAAATCACGCATTCCGTGTTCTCTACATAATTCTTTTCCCATGGGAATGGAAGAGCCATGAACTGTGTTACCTACAATGTTGTATGTTGCTATTATGTTTCTTTTAGATGTGGACTTGCCAATCTTTCCATTCTCACGGCATACATGGGAAACTTTGCCGATGTTGCTATTCTTTAGATGACTTAATGCATATCCTGACTGATGATGGTATTTCGATGGTGGTGTGACACCCCATGACATGGATATTCCATTCAAAACTTATAAAAGAAGAAACCCCAGAAGAGGGGCAGCACTCTCAAATTATTTTTTGTTTGCAGCGCATTACATTTATTTTGTTCAGATAGACCGCACTCAATTTATTTTTTCTTAGATGCACTCAATTGATTTTTATTGCATGCACTTCATATTTTTTATGCACTTTGTACTTTAAGGACTAGTGCAATGCCCTATTGCACTTCATTCATTTCTTTACAGGCTGATCTTCAATGATTCATACTATTTTTCCTTTGGATTTATATCTTGCTGCTACAGTTGGTAGCAGATAGACTGTGACCTTTCCTGCCAAACCTGAACTTGAACTTTTCCTTTCTTAGCTTTATTGACAATGCCCCTAGAGACCTTAAATCTTCATTCTCCTGGATTAGAGTAGGTTAATAATGTTATTTTATAGAACCACCGACTATCTTATGGGTAGCAGGCCTTTGCAACTCTGTAAACTGATTTGAACTATTTCTGCATAATGCTAAGTGCTCTTATTAAAACTGTTATATTTCTAACTGAGATCATGTAGAGATTGCTTATATTGATGAATTTTGATTCTTTAATACCATAACTTTTAGCTCCAAAATTTATTGAGACTTTATTTGTGTCCATGTTTCTTCATTAAAACTGTGCATTTTTGTTTAAGACTTGGGGCCTCATTATGATGGCGATCGAACTTTAGTCCGACTGCCATCATATTGTGGACTGGACCGCCCGACTAGCGGTGCTTGCCACATGGTGCAGGGATACTATGGTGCCCCCCAGAGCCCATGTCGGAGGGCTAGGGGGAAAGGGGGGCCCGCTATGGGCCCCCAATGTCCCTTTCTGCCTGCCTTTTCATGGCGGGTAAACCGCCATGAAACGGCCAGCGGGAAGGGACATCGTAATCCCTGCGGCGATGCCTGGCAGGCACTGCCACTGTTGTAGGGAATACAAGTCCCTCCGATGAACCGACGGACTCCTTGAGCCCGTTGGATCCGTGGTGGTCGGTCTCTCCGACCACCAACCCTCTGCCCGCCATCCTAATGGGGCGGGCGGTAATCACTATTACAATGGCGGTGGCACCGCCACCGACGGGCTGTCGGTGTCGGTCTCACCATCATCATAATCAGGCCCTTGCTCCTAAATTGTAGTTTATTGAGTTGTTGAGAAAATTCTAGAATCACCCCTCCTATCGTCAGAAACAGTTCTATTGAAGTGGGAGAGTTCACTCTAATCATAGGAGGGCCCAGTGCTGTTGGGGTGAATAGAGATAGGAGCGAATATGTATGTTGTGCGTAATGCAGTATAGGGAATAGAGTGAGAGATTATAAAATAAGAAAACGCTTCAGCAGTTTGAAGGTAAGCGCAGACCATGCCCAATCCATTTCTTATATCCGACTAGCGCTCCAATGCATGACCATATTTTTCGAATTTGACCTGGTCTCACGCAACTAGTTGTCCGTGGATAACGCTTTGATCTTTTAGGAAGTCTTTATTACCTTAACCTTTAGAAATTCATAACTCCGGTTCTACTAATTGGATGTTTTTTCACTTTGGTGTCAAATAATCTATTAAAACTTACTCCATTTTTTCAATTGGTGTGGGGTTCTTCATGTGTTCTGCTTTTACCTTATTACCGTTTGTGTGTTGCACAAGTACTTTACACATTGCCTTTAAGTTAAGCCTGACTGCTTTTGTGCCATGCTACCAGAGGGTCAGCACAGGTTAATTTAGTGACTTTTGTGGTTCACCCTGACAGAGATTGTGGCTGTGGCCTGAGCAGGGTTAACAATCCAATCAACCAAAACTACCCAATTTCTCACATCAGTCATGTTAAAAATATGTTTCACTGAGCCAATTATATCCAACAACTTATCCTGACAAATTTGAAGGGACTTCTCCAGTCCATTTTTTGAGTATTTGCCCAATGTCAATATATATAATTAACCCATTTTGTATCCAGCTTCAGGGTATTACATATTTTCTCTTTATTAACTGGTCTTGAACAATCAAATTTCAACACATTCTTTTCCTCTGCCTCCAGACGTTTACTCAATTTAAGTGTATGTATTTGGCAACAAGGTCCATTGGTCACCACGCTCTGGAAATACAATGATGGATTCACTCTAGTTCATACATGTCTCCACCCTGGAAATCCCTTAACACCTCCTTGTCTAAATCATTAAGGGCCAGATGTATCAAGCATTTTTCTCCTCGCAAACGGGCCGAATCGCAGAATTGGCCCGTTTGCGATTGCAAAAATGATTTTCCGCTGCAGCAAACACAATTTTGCAATTCGGTAACCTGCTACCGAATCGCAAAATGGGTTTGCGATTCGCTATTTGGAAGGGGCTTGTTTAGGGTGTCCCTTCCAAATAGCAAATCCTAATGGTATACATGAATGTTTTGTGACCATGAATGCGGTCGCAAAACATTTGCATTTTACCACCTACTTCCCCTCCCCCTTTGTGAATGTTTGTAAAATCATTTTTTAAGAGCAGGCTCTTAAAAAATGAAAAGAAAACTTCTCATTTTTGTTTTTGAAACCATGTCTGTGATTGCTTTTAAATCAAGCTATTTTTTTAAATGCGGCCCATTTTCCCTTAAACGGGCCGCATTTAAAAAAATTGCTTTATTTAAAGCAATCACAGGCTATGGTCTCTGCAGAGCCCAGCAGGCCACCATCCCTGTGAGTTTTGCGATTCCTGGGGTCGCAAACTGGGACCTACCTCATTAATATTCATAAGGTAGGTCATTTTGCGATCCCTAGGAATCGCTAAAAGTGTTCCACACACTTTCATGAATTCTGTTTTGCGATTTCCTAATTGCGAATTGCAAAGATTCGCAATTAGGAAATCGCAAAAGGATTCTTTATGCATCTGGCCCTAGAATCTTTAGTACCTCCTAAAAGATCACCTTCTAAAACCTGGGCATCTTGTGCGATCAGTACATTGCTTAAAAACTCATTATCTCAATCCAAACACGTAGAGAAGGTGGCTTGAACTGTCATCTTTCCTAGTCCCATGTATATTTTTTGTTTTACATGTCTTGTCAGTGAGAAAATTCCAAAGTTGTTTTTTATTGTGGCATTGCTGGCTCCCACATATGAAAGCACTGGGTTACATTATAACACCTTATAATGTCTAACTTCAGTTTGGGAGTAGCTAGAAAAATTATTCAAAGACGTATTTTAATGGTAATTTAAAATCTAGCTTAATTGGTCAAGTCAGATTTTACATTACTATTTTGAAAATGACACTTTTAGAATCTTGTCATTTTCCTACCTGAACCAATGGGCCTTTCTGCCAGTGTTCACTGTCATGTAGAAGCTGAATGACTCCTTGATTAGGTATTAAGTGAGTCCCTTAGATGAGACAGATGGAGAGGGGTTGACCTTCCCCTGACAGGATGGCCATCTGGGCAGTGCCTAGGAACTTAATTACATTCAAAGGATGCTCAACCTGTCACTGTCAGAGGTTCTCACACCTCAGCCCTTTCCCTCTATTGTCCTGCTAGCCCACCAGGCACCAATCCCAATGGGAGAGGAGCTGCCCCCAGAACCGGTTTTGAATGACCACAGGGGAAGGATTACACATTTCCCTGACCACACCTCATGGGTGGGCACAGAAGCTCTGCACATGGAAAGACATGTTCTGTCATCTTGGTTTTAGGTAGAGGAGGGCACTGTGGGATATTTTACAATAAACTACACAGGAAGTGCTGCAAACGTAGTTGAGGTCACCCATGGGACTTTTTCTCCCATTTATTAGGGAGTGGCCAGGAGTTTCCCCCACTCACAGACTGGAATTTGGCATATCTTTTGCACCCCCAATACCCTCCTCGGAACAGTGCTGGTCCTGTGGAAGACAGAAGAAGGAATGCACCTGCTGGAGTGACCTAAGGGCTGGGCCTGCTCCCACTTGTACCCAAAACCAAGAAGTGGACTACAAGTGTCCGTTTAGTGACCTCCTGTTAAGTTACAGGGACTCAACAGATGCAAGACGCCCACTTTCCAGAAGAGCTGAGCTGACCAGTTCCAACTGGACCTGTCTGGACCCTGCTGGTAGCTTCTGTTGGAGTGAATCACAATACCCAAGTGCTGTTCTTGAGGTCCTGGACTTTCTTGTCTGGTGTTAGAGAGCACTCCCCGTGTCCAAACTGCAAAAGCTGGGATTTAGGAACATTTTGCCAACTTTTATTTGGAAGAACTGACAAGAGACCGGGACCACCGTGGAGATGAAGCTATCGACATCAAATCATCAGTTGGATCCAACTTGATGGCCTGCCCTGCTGAACTAGATCTGATTTGTAGAGAAGTTTCTAAGTCTGAACTTAGAGGGCTTCCCCGATAGAGATGCTGAGCCTAAGTCCCGGTCCCATCCCACACCGGTCATTCTGGGGGTGCCCCAAGGTTCAGCACTTTCTCCCACGCTCTTTAACCAGTTCATGGAGCTTCTAACAGAAATTCTGAAAGCATCCAGCATTCACTATCACATGTATGCCGATGATACCCAACTATACTTGAAGATCGCCTCCCCTGAGGACATTCAATCCCTCAATGCAATCCTGATGCAAACACAAAGTTGGCTGACACGTAATCACCTGAAGCTAAATGCCCTAAAAACAAAATTCCTCCTAATCTCACCCCACAAACAATCTCCGGTCATGGAACAATGGCTGAAGCAGCTTACTGCTCTTAACTGTAGACCTCACCTAGTTGATTCGGCATCCTCTCTGGGTATTATATTAGACAAAAGTCTGAACGTGCAGAAGCACATCAGTTCCATCACCAAATGAGCGAACTTCCAACTCAGCATCCTAAGGAGGCTCAAACCCTTTCTCCCTGCTCATGACCTCAAGGTGGCAGTGCAAGAATGTGTGATCTCTAAGCTGGACTATGGTAGCACAACGCTTTGCGGCTTGCCCAGAGTGAAGATGGCTCCTCTTAGGGTGGCCCTCAATTCTGCTGATAGGCTCATTACTGGCACTAAAAAATACAACCACATTTCCCCGGACTTGCTGGCCCTGAATTGGCTGCCATATGAAGCTCGGATACAGCTAAAAATTGCATGCATGGCACACAAACCCATCCACTTCAAGACCCCGCTGTACCTCGCTCAAAAACTGGAGCTCTCATGTGGTTCGAAAGCCTCCAGAAGCGCCAGCGCCCAATTGTTCAAACCTCAAAAATAAAAAAATAAAAAGACCTATAATCGAGCCTTCTCGGGTATGGCTCCGAGGATTTGGAACTCCCTTCCCCCCGAAGTCAGGGTGAACCCTTCCACTGTCCTCTTCAAAAAAGAAGTCAAGGGGCTCCTGATGAAGAAATTTCTGCCTCAATTGGGCCTCTCCATCTGCTTCTGGGACTATAGATGGGGATTTGTGGCCCAGCTGCCTGGCGCACGAGACTGTCGGACACTATAAGATTGTGAACTTTTTGCTTTATTGATTCTGTTCTGTTTGATTGTACCCTCCTTGCTGCATGTACTGTAAAGCACTCTGATACCCTCGGTGGTCATGTTCGCGCTATATAAAACTTTCTAAATAAATAAGTCAATCAACGTCAAGACCTTTCTGAGCATGGATGTAGACTTCACCCGTTTTGAGCTTTCCCGCCTTTGTCAATGACCGTGCCAAGACCCCGATCTTCAGCAAACTGCCATCGCCTAACCCCGACTCAGATCCAGCTTCCATCTTGCCCCACCAATGACTTGTTAATTACCACCTTTTCTCCCAAAAACATTCCAAGCCCAAAGGTAACTGTTTGATCGGGCCTAACTGGACCTCATATCCGACCAGCACTCCATTGTGTTTGGCCTCAAAACCATATCCTTGTCCTGGTCTAGTGCAACCAGTTGTCCATGGTTGATGCTTTGTGCTTTTTTGCCCTATTATTATTTTAAATTTTAGAAATTTATATCTCCAGTTCCCCTCATTGAATTTTTGTTGTTTTGGTGTGATGGAGCAGGGTAAATGAAAAATGTTTAACCTCCTAATAATTTTCGTAAAATAATTAATAAACATGTTCGTTTAAGTAAATAACCAACAAAGTATGTTACATGTGAAGGGTTAAAGGTAACACGCTATTTTGTGTGCAAAATAATCAACTTATAATTGTTTACGTGTCTAACATAATATTTGCGTACTAATAAAATAATAAACGCATGATCTGTGCTTTTTAAATAAAGCGTGTGGTTGCAAAATAAAGCGATGGTAAGTAAGGGACGACGCTTTATATGTTGCTATTTGCTAGGTAATACCTAATTGGGGTACGTAGGAAGACGGGAGGGAAACGAAAGGGTTTATATTCTTTATTTTAACAATATTTTGTTTCTCTTTGAAAATAGTGCGCTTATGCCTGTTGAGCAGCGATATAAAATGGCCGCCATTTGCTAGAGTACGCATGAGCAGGAAACCATGTGGTAGAGGAGAAAGGCTGGGGAAAAGGTTGATCACGTGTTCGTGCTGAGAGGCTAAGACGGAAGTATGGTCAAGGCTATTGTGACCTTTCTGAGCAGATGTGTGCCAAGATGATCAGCAAGAAGCGTGAGAAGTCAAACTGAATAAATGGACGGAACTGTTAAATCTAAAAAGTAGCAGAAAAAGATACAAATTGGACTGATCGAAGCGGATGAGCAATGTCATGAACTGTGGGAAGCTTGATGCAAGCATGGACATTCCACAAGGAACTGGTTAAGACAAGGAAGTTTGATTAAAATGTATATGGGCCTGAGTGGGCCAATGAGAAAGAATCACGCCATGAAGATGCAACATTTTATTCAGTAAGCTAGAATTAGGGTATAAGAAGACCTACTCTTGGTGGGAGGGGTTAGATGCTGGAAAGTGAGATGCTGGAGAAGTTAGATGCTGTAGATGGGTGAAGTTGCGAGTTGCTGATGCTGACGAGCTGATGCTGCTATTTTTATTTTCCAGTTGAGTATAAGATGCTGCTTTTGGAGAACCTTTTTATTCCTGATCGATTTTTCAGTTAGAACTATTAGATTTTTCCAAGACAGATAGATTGATCATTTAGAGTTCTTGCTATGATAACCTTATTTTTCCGTCTAATAGATATGCATTGCAATTTCAATTTATTCTTATAATGATGATAAATGTAATGATCTGAATAATAAGCTTAAAACTTATTTCTTGCTTCAAAACTTTATATAAACTTTATTATTCTTTAAACAAATGACTCAGTGATTCTTTAGCTCAATGATTAAGGTAAATTGATAAAGAGTTTATTGTGATTGTTTTTTTGTTTTTTTTATTAAAATTTTTTATTAAGCAGTTCCAGAATATACATATATGTGAAATAGTAAACAGTGATAAAACCAGCAATAAATTACATAACAAATTAACAATAAAAAGGCAGTAGTTATATAAAAAGGAAGGAGTCTTATGAATAATATAGTACATCAAATATTAAAAAAATAGCTAGGTCCAATAAACGGGTAGTTTAGCCACAAATATACAGTACTTTTTGGAAATATTTACAAGCAGATCGATCAATTCATTGGAGCCTATACCCAATAGTGCTGACCATTATTTCTATTAATTCCTATCTATGGCCCCCTTACGTTTCTAGTCCAGGTGGCGATAAATGCCCAAACCTTCTGGCCCCGGATTCTAGCCTGTCTGCCCCTGCTGGCATAAATAGCCTTTTCTTGATTATAGATTCCCAGGAGCCGGGCGAGCCACATTTGGAAAGTTGGGGGATCAGAATCTTTCCATCTTGCAGCAAGTAAAATCCTGTATACCGCTGCCCCCAAAAAAGACAATATTCCTCCTCTACGCTTAGCCCCAATGAGCCATCATAGCCAAGAATCAGCAAAGTTGGTGATAAATCTACTCTATGTCCCAGTACTTCTTCCCAGTATCCTGATAAGCCCTCTTTAACAGAGTTAATTCGTCACAATCGTAGAAACATATGAGTCAGAGTAGCTGGCCCTAGCCCACATCTAGGACAGTGGTCATCTATCCTTTTCCCCCATGTAAACAATTTAGCTGGTGTAAAATATAAGTTAAAAATAGTTTTATATAATTGGGCTTTTAAGCTTGAGGATAAGAGTATTTTAGATGTTAAAGAAAGGCTCATATAAATATCAACTTCAGGATTAGCGAGCTTCAATGCCCAGGATGATTCCGTTTTTCCAAATCATCTGGGATCTTATCAAAAGCAGGCTATACAAATTCCTAATTCTAGTGGATTTCCTAGATATGGTATGTAAAAGTGGTATCTTATCAAGTGTAATCTTAGGGTTTTTAAGGCCAGAATGTTTTTGATCTGAGCAAATTTAAAATACTGATTATTAGGAATATCAAAAACCCTTTGTAGTACAGAGAAATAGAAATCTTGTTCTCCCTCAGAAAAATCCCCGATTGTTCTTACGCCCATCCTTTCCCATTTCTTTCCCATATCATCATTAACCTGGGATGATAATAGTGATGAATGCCACAGGGGGTATATCTATTAAACTTCGGGATTGCCATAAAGCTGGAGACCTGCTTCCAAATTTTCCATGCACTACGGATTACCTTAAATTTGACCTTTTATAATAACTTGGTTCTAATTGTTTCAATAAGAGCCCTGGAGCTTTCTTCCCAATAGAGAGTTCATATATAGTAGGTATTTTTAAACCTTGCTCTGTTCCATTATCATTCCCTAGAATAAACAAAGAAGTCATTTGATGGAGAAGGGCCGCCCAATAATATAAAGTGATATTAGGAATTGCTAAGCCACCCCTGTCTTGTGGTAGAGCTAAATATTTCATTGATCTTCTAATTTTCCCATATTGCCATATAAAATTGGAAAATAATGATTCTAATGTTTTCAAAATGTTATCTTCTATAGCCAGGGGTATAGCCCGAAACAGGTACAGTAGCTTTGGAAGCATGGTCATTTTAACAAAATTGCCCCTCCCAATAATAGACAAATGTAAACAGTTAATTCTTCTTAGATCATTCCCCATATTTTTAATCAAGGGTTCGAAATTACATTTATTAATTTCCTCTATTTTAGCGCTTATACAGACCCCCAGATAGGTAGCCGTGTCCACTTTCCTTGGATCATTATACTTAATATTGTCTGTACAGAGAATAACAGTTTTCCCCTTGTTCAATGCATACCCCGAGAAAAGCCCAAAATGCTCAGCGATTTTATTTATTTCTAAAATGGCCTCAGCTGGGTTTGGTGTTACTACCGCCACGTCATCGGCATAAGCCAATACCTTAGTCTGATAACCCCTGTAACAATTGGCTTGATATTCTGGCTCTGTAGAAGTTTAACAACCAAGGGGTTGATATATAAAGCGAATAAAATCGGAGAACAGGCACAGCCCTGCCTCGTCCCTCTTGATATATTAATAATATTAGACTCCTTCCCCATAAGTTGCAATCGGGCCCTCGGTTGAGAGTACATGGCTCTGATTGCTTTTATAAGTTGGGGTCCAAACTTATTTATTTCAAGTATCTCCCATAAAACTCCCAGGACACCCGATCAAAAGCTTTCTCAGCATCGAGGAGGATCATAGCCATCTGGCCCCCGTCCCGGACATGATATCAAAGAGCGAGATAACTCTACGGGTATGGTCAGTCGTTCCCTTGCCCGGGATAAAACCATGTTGCCAGGGGAGACCAGACGTCCAATGACCCTCCCGAGCCGGTTAGCCAGGATTTTAGAATATAGTTTAGAATCTGAATTGATCAGGGAGATTGGTCGATATGAAGATGGGTTGTCCACCGGCTTACCTTTCTTAGGAAATATTATTATATCAGTCTCTTTTCCAAGACTCAGGGGGTTCCACTAAATTGCACTCCCTTGAACAGGTCCAGTAAGAGAGGTATTATTATTGTTCCTAGGATTTTATAAAACTCTAGCGGGATTTTGTCGGGTCCTGCGGCTTTCCCCGAAGCCATATCTAACAAGGCTAAATGAACTTCTTCTATAGTAATTTCTTTTTCTAGTTCATCTCTTATTAGCCAATCCAAACCCCTCCAGATTCAGTACCTGCAGTCAGTTCTATTAGGGCTTGCCTAACTTCAGCCGTGTCCTTCTTGATATCATCTTGGTACAAAATTTGATAATACCGTTGAAACTCTTTAATGATATCATCCGGATCTGTATATTCTTGTCCATCTATTTTAATAGAGGGTATTGCATTAAAAGAGATCTTTTGCCGGGTACGTAAGGCTAACCTCTTTCCTACCATCTCTCCGTTTTCATATGACCCATTCCGATGTGATTGAAATGTTTCAGCTGATCTCTGGGTTAGCCAGCTATTTAGTTCTGTTTTTAGAGTGATTATTCGGTGTAGAATGTGGAGCCCATCTTGTCCCTGTATTATTGCTAAAACATGTTCTTCTTCAGTTATAGCCAGCTCCTCTAATATTTTCTGATTTTTACTTGCCTGTTCCTTCTTTGCCCTGGCCGTATAGCTAATAGTTTCCCCTCTAATAGTGGCCTTAAAACAGTCCCAGACAACCCCTCTGGCCGCGCTGAAGCGATTCATATCAAAAATACTTTTGTGCCCAATCCTTAATGAAATCAATATAATCTTTATTCACAAGGAGCTTTCTGTCAAACGTCCACTTAGTGCGGCATCTTATAAAGTTGGTTAATTCTATTTCTAAAATCAGAGGGTTATGGTCCGATATTAATTTAGGAGCTTCATAATCTCAGCCTGTGCAAGCAAGTCTCTTGTTCCAAGGAAATAGTCAATCCTGACATATTTATTATGCGGGCAGGAGAAGTATGTGTAGCCAGGGTCGGACGAATTTTTTAACTCCCAGATATCCACCAGGCCATGGCTACTTTTAAGATAGCTTAGGGCCCTATAAACTCTAGGCTTCCGCCCAGAATATCCCCCTGCCTTTGTTTCCTAGAATCTATATCTAGGGAGATGTTTAGATCTCCGCAGAAGATTAAGGAGTTTGGCCAAGTGGCAAGCTCTATTTCAAGATCCTCAAATATTTGAGGGTCATCTTGATTTGATCCGTACACCGAACATATCGTAATTCCAGTTGTAAGTTCTACAATGACCCATCTCCCCAAAGTGTCCACTGCCTTACGCTTAGCTAACCCTAATGGATTTTTGGCTAGGATGGCCACACCACGGATATTAGAGGTCTGAGTTGTACAGGCAAGAGTGTTATAGCCCCGACCTTTAATAATTCTCTTTCTCCCAAGGAATATGTGTCTCCTGTAAACAGACTACATCCAAAGAGTTAAGCCTGATTATTTCAGCATAGCGAACCCTCTTAGCCCTATCATTCAGTCCCGCCACATTCCATGAACAAATCGTTATCTTCCCCATTGAGATTTAGTTCCAAGTTCCAGGAGTCCTTTTATTAATAACCTGATGCCCCCATGTTCCTCCAAAATATAGCTTGCCTTCTGTCTTTCATTAATCGTTTTTGATTGTTCCTTTATTTCATTACTAAGTCTGGAAATGCATTTTTTATCTTGTTTTTTACCCCCGCCTCCCCCCCACCTCCTCCCCCCTCCCACCTTCCCAACACGCCCACCTCCCCTCCTGAGGCGTACAGACTCAATCTAGAGTCTGTTCCGTGATGAAAGTGCGCCACATAGCCAGAGCTCTAGTGTTAGAACCTTCCGCTAATACTTAACAGATGCTGGTCATAAATTTCCAGGTCACGCGGTTGCTCTTTAAAGTTGTATTTAATTTTCCAAATATTTCTTTTTTTTTTTTTCCCTTTCTTTTTCCCCCTTAAAGACCTTTCAAACACGTCAATTATACCAAGAACACACCAAACACAAAAACAGAAAACCTTCTAAGTATCCAGTGCCACCTTATCCCTACGTATTTGATTAACTCCCCATTGTAATAGTTATTCTCCGGCAACCCTTATTGTTTTCTATGAATCAGGGTCTAAGCCTAGCCAGATAGACCATCCAGATATTCTCTAGCCTTTATTTCGGACAAGAAGAATTTGGTTTGCCCTCCCCAGATCACTTTAAGCCGAGCTGGATTGTTCAAATAGGCCTGGGCTTTTTTATCTTGGAATGGCTTAATTAACTGACGCAATCCTCCACCGCCTTTCGACGGTGGAGTGACAAAATGCTGGGCGAACAAAATAGGAGATCTCATTCCTAGTTCTCTTTGATTCCGGTCTGCACATCTCAAAACCACTTGGCGCAGTAAGAAATTACCGAAATACACCAAGATGGCACGGGAAAGGCCCCAGCCTTGCTGGTTGTTTCCAAAGCAAAGGGACGCGATGAGCACGTTGCACTTCCAAGGCCCAATTCCACTCAGTAAGTTCTGGCAAAGAGTCTCGAAATAAGTCTACCACATATGAGCGAACATCCCCCTCGACTCCCTTCGGGAACCCCAGCACACGTAGATTGTTCCTCCGCTGGCGATTCTCGAATTCTTCTAGTTTCCATTTGACATCAACCAGCTGTGCCTCATGGGAGTCCACTCGCGTTTGATTTGAGGCCAGCTCAGACTCATTAGAAACAGTCCTAGATTCTAACTCCATCAGCCGCTCCCCAAATGCGCTGCATGTCTTAGTTAGCTTCCGGACAACCCCTTGCACCTTACGCATGGTAGCTTGAGCCTTGCGCCCATCTTGGCGCGTTTCTTCCCGGTGCATCGAGATGGCCTGAAAAATAGCATCTAGTGTTGGGGCGGTTGTTCCTGGATGCTCTGAGCTAAGTCGGATCGGGTGTGAGATGTGAGAGGATTGGTGAGCTGATTCGTGGGAGTATAGTCCCAGGCCAGATCCTTTGCCCCTGCCTTTTTTCTTTTTCTTTAGAATAGTTTTTAATTTAGAGCCAGGATCATCTCCCTGATCGCTGCAGCTCTCATCCGTCGTAGATGAGATGTCATCCGACCACTCACCCCGTCTGATAAAGAAAAAAAGTCACTAGGCTCTTTTTCAGGCTCCGTATCGCCTATATTAGTTCCGTTGATTTTAAGGGCTGGTTGGGGCTGAGATTGATAAGTTTGGTCAGTTCCATATAGTAGTGTCTGGGATGACTGTGGTGGGATAGATGATATGTTCCCTCCCACTATTTCCCCAACCGTATCCAGTGGATCCCCACGATTGTGAATTCTGGGGGGGATCCTAATCACTATATCTCCATCGGGTCTCCACAAGCTCTCTACCCCTCCAGTATCCATCACAGTCACATACAAGGGGGGAGAGCCTGACATACCTTCCTTATCAGTAGGTCCCCCGTCTCTTGCACTCGGCTCCGGGTTAGGAAAGCCCTCTGTCTCTATCTCGCTCCGTGTTTCTGATGTAGCCTGAATCGCTCTCTGGACCTCACCGACAGCCACTTCACTCGGCGTTCACGCTCTCGTTGGGACCAGCCTTGCGCTTCCCATCCTGGCCCGAACTGCTTTCCCGGCCGACCCTCGCAGCAGATCAGCCACAGTAGGGCCGGCCGGACGCCCCTTCTGCACTGCCCCGCCTCTTCCACGTCTTGGAGTTTGCGAGGCGATCCCAGTGCTACCGGCGCTGCATCTTTCTCCTCCGGCATCTCCCGCCTCGGATGCTTCCCGTAGCGCCAGCCTGGCCGTCCTAGCCTCTGGCAGCCGCCGCAGCTACAGCCGTCTTGGGAGCCATCCCTTCAAGTTCAGCGGTGCACCCAGCACGCTCGTTCTGTCCGTGAGCGTGCAGGTGAGAGTTCCGTGTTGATTTCCGTCTGCTTTGTGAATTGCTCTGCGCAGGTATCGTAATACAGCCAGACCAATAATAGTTCCAACCAAATGCAAATATCGCCCATTCAGCTTTAGCTCTTCCTCGCAGATCACCGCGTTCATTTCCTGTTCAGGTTCTTCTTAATCAGCATCTTCCGTTAATTGTCTCAAGCTCTCTAGGCTCTGTGCGCACAGCAGCCTCAAGCGACCGCCATCTTTCGCCTCCTCATACACTCAGAAAGTTAAGCTTCAAGAGTTTATTGTGATTGAGCTGGTCTTAATCACCATCAACTGATTCCTACTAGTTGGTCCATCGACCAATGAGCGGAATACCTTAAAGAAAATGAGAAACATTATGTCATGTTAAAAGAGGTATCCCATCTCCTTCCAGCGAATCATTTTCTCCTAAGTTAAGGACAGAGGAAATCCAGGGAATAAATGAGTAAGTGAATGTATGTGCGGTGTTATGGGCCCCACCGTCATATGGATATAGTTTGTGTGTTGGAGGAATAGTTGCACCTGGATGACCGAAGCATATAGGAGAATCATTTTTATTGTTAGCGCTGGATCAGATTTCTTGGTAGCAGAGTTATGGTTACTATAGATTAGTTTGGCGATTATTGATTATTGATTAGTGATTATTCAATCAATCAATCAATCAAAATACTTTATTCGGCTTTAGGATTAAAACCATAAAAGTTACACAACTCCATATAACAGTTAAGACATATAATTCATAACAATAATGTTAAAACAAATTGTCCCCTAAAATACAGAGATATATACATCTAATACATAAAATTATATGGGGGGGGAACCACTACACCAGAGGACCAAATTACATCAATATGGATAGTAATGGGGGTACCTACCAACGTTAGAAGTTTACTATCTCTCCATACAAATCCTAGATCTCAGAGAGGATTTCAGAAAGCCTACTATAAAAGTCACACAGTCTAATTTCAACAGTTGTAAATAAAAAAGAGCTGGGCGGACCTGAGTAAAATTCAACTTCTTTAAAAGGGGTGTTAAAAATATCTGCGAGGTACATCATAAAATTTACAAAAACATAAAGTGTAGCAAATCCTGAGGAGACACTCCGCCGCAGCCACAGGATGCTAACACCTGGCCTCTCAGCGGCTCCCTTTGGGACAGCTAATAACAAATGAAAATAATCCAATCGAAACCTGGTTAATAAAACCGCTCATGGGGCGACAATGGCCACAGAAGATAAGGCTCAATAGATGGGATTGTTTTAAGCATCACATATTTACGGACGCTTGATTTCCCAATTTCTAAATCGTCTCTACCATGCTTTTTAAGGTAATAAAGTTTTTTTACAAATTCCACATCCTTCATGGTAATAAAATCAGGCTTTAAAAAGGTCCGGCCGCCCCAGCTCTTCAAAACAACCCCTAATATATTTTAACCATGGGATACGAGACATGTAATCAAGACTCATAATTTCTCTTAAAATCTGATGGTTGAGAACTAACTCCTTGTTTAACCAACAATTGAGCCAAAACAACAAGGGGCGTATGGCAAGGTGTCGCATAAAAATGGCAACCCCAGTTCTTCATGTACCACCAGATTTGATGTTCCAGTGGGCACTCCTAGGAGACGTTTTAGAAAGGTGTTCTCCACCACCTGTAGAGCATCGGTTGCTACATAGCCCCAGATTTCACTCCCATAGCCAGCTATAGCAACACTTTTGGCCTGAAATATCTTCAACATTGCGGCAATTGGGCGCTACCCATCTTCGCTGCAAAGTTGAAGATTGCCGCATTCGCCCTTATAACCTCCCCTTTTTCCTCTGGATCAGGGCACCCCAATTCAGACGGTCATCTATTAGAACACCCAGGTAAGAGAATACCGAAGTCGTTGGTACTTTCTCATTACCTACTTTAAAATGGAACGATTTCTTCGGCTAATCCCAACCTGCATAATATAGGATTTGGAATTACTAATTGCCAAATCACGGGCTTCCATAAAACTCCGAAAGGTGTCTAACAATGTCTGAAGTCCCCTTGCCGTCCTAGCAATGAGGACCGCATCATCCGCATATAGCAGGACGGGCAGACCTCTTTGCCCCACATATGGAAAATCAACCCCTGTTTTTATCAAAAATTTTCCAGGTCATTGATATATAAATTAAATAAAAGGGGCCAAGATACACCCCTGCCGAACCCCCTCTCTATTTTAAAATCTCTGGATACACGAAGATCCTGTGCATATCTGATGTTAGCCTTAGTATCCCTGTGCAGATCCTCCAGGAAGTCAACCAAATTTTCCTCCACCCCCATGGCCCGCATTGATTGCCACAGTTTCCCCGATTGACACAATCAAAGGCAGAGGAAAGATCCATGAAGGCCATGTAAATTGTACCTTGGCGGGCAATTGTATACTTTCCCAGGATCAGATATAAATTAAGGCATTGGGCCAAGGTGGAGCGCCCTGGGCGGAACCCATACTGTATATCAGAGATGATCTCATTCTCTGCCGCCCAAGAGGATAATCTTCCCAGTAATACCCCACCCACAACCTTGACCACAGAGTCAAGAAGGGAGATCGGTCTATAACACAAAGTGCTATTACGATCGCCCTTCTTGAATACCGGCACAATGGTTGAGATGCTCCAGGAGTCCGGACAACCAATCCTGGCCGCCGCGTTAAGGACAGCCATCAATACTAGGGCCAAAAAGATGGATTAGATTTAAAAGGTCTGGAGGTATACCATCCGGACCTGGGGCCTTATTACACGTTAGCCCTAAGATGGCCTTCTCCACCTCTTTCTGCTCAAACACTATTGGAGCAGTGATATTAACCTCTACTTTGGGATTGATGAGGCTCCATGGGGCGTCTAAAAATAGATTTAAAATGAGACACCCATTCATCCTCAGATATATTAGTGCCTACTTCTCCATCCCTAGCCTTTTCAAATAAAGGTCGATTAATAATGCCCCAAAACCTTGCACTGTTCCCCAAAGTGCTTGCCTCCAGTAAGTCCCTCCACATTTCCTCCTTCAGTTCGCCCTCACGGTTAACCAATGCCCGTTTATATTCACGACGACGGGCACATATCAGAGACTGATTTCTGGGGTAGCTTTTAGAGCATCTTTCAAAAGTTTAGCTGCCTTAGAACACTGTGGATTAAACCATCTAGGGTCAGATAACACCGTCCCATGAGAGGGGCACTTAAAAGTGCCCCTATCTTTTAAAACAATAACATCAAAAGCCCCAAGAACCCCCGGGTGGAAACCAAGTGACACACAAGAAGCTAATTCGGTAGCACACGCAACTTGTACCTTGCCAAAAATGAGTCTGGGGATATCTGTGACCATTTTAGGCGGCGTTTACCATCCACCGGTCTCAGCATGCCTGGGAATGTCACCCTAGCTTGTGTTATCAACAGCCTACCTCCAAGGTGGACACAGATGGGATTATGATCGCTAAAAGCGCTATCCATGATGGTAAACCCACGTAAACTAGACTGGAGTCCGGTGGAAATCAAGATGTAATCTATAAATGAACCATCACTACATCCTTTAAAAGAAGGAACGGACTGTGTGCTAAGGGGTTAACCAGAGACATAGATGATACCAAATCAAATTCATTAAGCAGACCATTCAATGCATCCCCTGAACGGAATGCTCAAAATGGAATCCCCGCATCCTGGCACATCCCATCTCAGCCATACATCTTATTTTAGGGTCTCCACAAGGATGAATATTAAAATCCCTGCCACCATAAGATTATGAGCAACAGAGTCACAGGACTGTCTTATAAGGCAGCCTAGCTGAGCAATCTTACACTCCCCAGCACACTTAGTGCATTATAAAAATTAATAATGCCCATACAATCATTTCCTCTCCCTAGGACAATTACTTGAGAGTCCTTATTAGCAGTAGGAAGTTGCTGAATCCTACAGGTCACAGCCAACGATATGTAGGTCACTAAACCACCCCTCGCTCTACCACAAGGTGACGGGGTTGCAGGGACAAAGAATGCTTTATATCCCTCCAGAAACAGGTTGCAGTTCACAAGCCAAGTCTCCTGGAGACAAATCACGGAGAATTGTCTAATGAACTGCATCCATACGGGATCCTGAAATTTTCCTAACAACCCTGCGATGTTCCAAGACAAGATATTATAAATGTCTGCCCTTTCAATCATCCCCTGTTGTACAATCAATGAAAGCACCTGCTGCTGAGGGCTAATCCTCCCAGACGGCTCCCCGGCACTGGGCACTATATTTCGCATAGAGATTGATGGGGACCCCTGTTGATGCGATAACTCTCCAACGGGCTCTGTGTTCATGTTCAGTCAATCTTGCTCATCCAACCTTGATAAAGCTGAAAATCTATTAGATAGCGCTAACCGAGTAGTAGGCTGGTGCGCGGTCGATCGAAATTGTACCCCCTGGGGCCGCGGATAACCTCCACCCGCAACCTCACGGGGTCCATGAGACCACCCATCACAAAAATATTGGTGTTTGGGGGCCCTATAGGGTCAACCTCGTAGAAGAAACCCAACGGGAGGACCTGGATACCAGAATCACGATGTGCACGGTCAAAATAAGCATCCCGTAAGATTCTATCCACAAGGGGAGATCCATTGAAGTTCACAACAATACAATCCCCCTCCGGGTTTCCTCCTGTTCCCCAACCAGCCCACGCGGCGCACCATAATAATATTACTGCTCCACCATTGGACCTACAGAGGTGTTATTCGACAGCCAATGAGTAACCTTATTTTTGAGTTGACTGAAATCTTCATTGGACCCTGGCGAAAGTGGAGGAACATTTCCCAGAATTATTACGAGGGTGTAGATTGAGGTGGAAGATTGATAACCACTGAGTTCTTTGTGGCATTTACCTGATGACCCTGTACCCCTCCATTGATGTTCCTGAAGTTTGAGAAATCAAACCCTGGGGATGAAAGTTAGGAGCCTGTCTTTCGCTTGAGGTATTTGCCAACCCCCAGATCTTTAGGCACTATATTTACACCATGAGGCTGAATTCCACTGGCAGGCCACGGGCTAATACTAACCCAGGCGTAGATGTAATACCTGGGATTATGTTGTCCTTAGATGAGTTAGGGACCATAGGTTGAGTAGATTGGACAGGTAGAACAGACCTGTTCTGTTCTGCTAAAATTTTCTCAATAAGATTTAATTTATCCAAAATGGGACTCAACTTAGCATCCAACATGCAACTCATGGTAGATTTAAAGGCTTCCATCAAGGCCGGGTGAACTGTGTTTACTACCGATGATACAGGTACCGGGATTTTAGGAGCTAACTTGGTGGACACATTTAGTTTGGTTTTTTTGGCTTGACTCCCAATGGACTTCAAATTTCTTTTTATACTCCCACGTGACCTTGGAGCCACCCTTGGTTGTTGTGAGGGGCCAACATTACGATGTATTTCTGGTGACCTATAATTGATAATACTGCCAGACTCTATCGCTTGTGTAGAAACACCCTCCTTGTTATTCTCAATAATTACAGCGGGAGAGAGTGGTCTATGAGGTACCTCACAAGAAATTTCTTGCAGAGGAGATGAAGCTGCAATAATCTCTCGGTTAATACTCAATAGGAGGGGCGTGGGTGTACTCGATATTTCCATAACACCTTGCCTTATGGGATTAATAGAGCCAGCCAATAGGGAGGATAAGCCATTAGAGGGAGATCTAGAGAGACACCTATTCACCATTTCGATCTCCTTATCAATAACAGAGGTAGCTCTCAATAAAAAGGCATCCATGGTTGTAACATTAGCCCTGGTTACAGCTTTTGTCCCTTCCTGGCTCTCTTGGAGCCTCCGCCTCCCCATATCACAATATCAATGCGTCCCCCAAGTTTTAAACAGAAAAAGCAACACAACACCCAATACCCTGGTTAAAATGTAAAGAACAATCTTAACCTAATAAACCATTACAAGCCCCTGCAAAGAAAGGTCCCATTCAAATAATACTTCCCCTATAGTATAGTACTACACCTAAACACTTCTCAAATCGGACCGCCAAATAGTGCAAAAATAGGCACAATCCCAAGCCAAAGTTTCAGTGGACCCCTGCTACTGCAAACAGGTTACTAAGAGGAAGGGCCCAGCCCAGCCTCCTCCGGACTCTGACGGGCTAAGACGGGCCCGCCTTGGCCCGGTCTTCGCCCGTGCCGAGCCCGCGCGCGTCCGCGTTGCGTTGCCGGCTCTGTGCCTTGTAGCGTCCTCCAGGGAGCGGGGCTAAAGTGCGCTAGTGCAGGTTAGGGGCCAGGGACAGCGCAAAAGCACCAGGAGTAGTCCGTTGCAGAGCGGATCCCGCCTGTCGCGGTGCCGGCTCTGTGCCTTGTAGCGTCCTCCAGGGAGCGGGGCTAAAGTGCGCTAGTGCAGGTTAGGGGCCAGGGACAGCGCAAAAGCACCAGGAGTAGTCCGTTGCAGAGCGGATCCCGCCGTCGCGGTGCCGGCTCTGTGCCTTGTAGCGTCCTCCAGGGAGCGGGGCTAAAGTGCGCTAGTGCAGGTTAGGGGCCAGGGACAGCGCAAAAGCACCAGGAGTAGTCCGTTGCAGAGTGGATCCCGCCGTCGCGGTGCCGGCTCTGTGCCTTGTAGCGTCCTCCAGGGAGCGGGGCTAAAGTGCGCTAGTGCAGGTTAGGGGCCAGGGACAGCGCAAAAGCACCAGGAGTAGTCCGTTGCAGAGCGGATCCCGCCGTCGCGGTGCCGGCTCTGTGCCTTGTAGCGTCCTCCAGGGAGCGGGGCTAAAGTGCGCTAGTGCAGGTTAGGGGACAGGGACAGCGCAAAAGCACCAGGAGTAGTCCGTTGCAGAGCGGATCCCGCCGTCGCAGAGCGGATTAGTGATTATTGATTATTCATGTCTAACACTTTATGTTGAGTCACGTTATGTTATATGTAAGTTTTCACGCTTCCGGGAAGTAGGAAGTGGAACACGTGTGGCAAGAGAAGTCACATGGAATGGTGCATTGTCTGAGTTCATATTGGTAATAACACAGGTTGTGTTATGATAGGGACATTTTCCGTATAAAAGGTGTGTAAGTGAAATAGTGATCGGTTTTCTTGTGAAACTCTGGCCTTAATTCTCAGGAGCAGTATAGTCTCCACATGTGTTTTATCCCCAGAGAAACGGGTTTACCGCTTGCTTGAAAGAAGGGTAAGGTAGAGGGAAGTGCTACTTTATCGGCGAAACTGAAAATTCTGTGGTAGGGTAGAGGTAAGCGCTGCCTACTGGAAAATACAGAGTTCTTGTGTAAATGGTCAAAGCTATCTCTTTGGTTTAGCGAATCAGACAATGGAAATGTGTTTTAAATGTTGTAACTAACGAAGAATTGTTGAAAAAGAAATTGCCGATAAATTTTGTAAAGGAGGGGTCAAGAGCAGAAGTGACGTAGACAAGAGTCGCGCTGGGATTGGACAGTGCGTTAGTCACACGGAAACAGGAGCAGAACTGACGTAGACAAAAGCCGCGTTGGGATTGGTCAGTGCGCGGTAGACAGAAATCGCTCTGATTGGAGCTTTGGTGTGAATCGCGACAGGATTGGTCAAATAACCTAGTGACGTGGAAGTTTGTGATTGGAGTGTTGGTGTGAGTCGCGCTAGTATTGGTTGGAATAACGCATACAGAACAGTGTTGAATTGCGGATCGTTTGAGGAGAAAAGAGATTGTGAATCATGTCGTATTATGAGTATGGTAGAGAGAAAACGTCATGGATGTCGAAAGTTAAGAACTTCTTTAAGAAAGACAAAAAGGTAGTAACTAGAGAGGGACAAATAATTCCTCCGCCGAAATCACCAGCTTCGCATATGATGCTGAAATATGGATATCATACATGCATATGGTTAGAAAATTGGACAAAATATACCAAGAATGATGGAGCATTGGCTTTCCCTGAGAATGGTTCATTTAATGTAGCTGTACTACGAAACTTGAGAGAAAAGATGGCAATGTTAGAACCTAGACCTAGACCGACACAGTTTGAAGCTTTAACGGAATGGGAAGATGAGATGTATGAACGAGAGAGATTCAGAGGATTAAAGAATCATGAGTTTGTGCCTGGAAGGTTATGGGGAGTAAATCATGAGGACAGAATAAAGCGTTGGAGATGTGCTAATATGACAGGAGGTTTGTTTCCAGCTTTTACAGTTGAGGAAGAAGCAAAGAGAAAGTGTACGGAGAAAAAGAAACATGTAGTGATAGAAAAGTATGTGAATTGTGGTAGTGAAACGGATGACGAATTGCTGGAAGATATTTTAAACAGAAACCCACCTCCATACCAACAGACTTCTGCGGTGGTGACACCTAATGCACCACCAATGGAAACTGGGAGGAATAAAAATCCCGAACGAAGAGATGAGATAAATAGGTCACAAGATCAACTAAAAACTTCACAAAATGAAGAGATAGAAAGTGACAATGCAACTGAATTAGCAAAAACCACAAGAGAATTGACTGAGAAAATAAGAGCATTGACAAAGAATATGGACGCTGTAACTGTACCAGTAACGATAGGTCCAGTAATGCCAATTTTTGAAAATCAGAAAATTGATGAACGTTCTTTAGTGATTCCCATGAATTCACATTTGCAAAGAAAAAGAGAAGGGATGGAACTGAACAATGAAGGTACACACCATTTGGTTAGTACCTATAGACCAAGTCCACCTACTAATTTGACGATAAATGAGAATGAGATTAGGAGAATACCTATGGTGACGGAGTCTGCATCAGGGACACCAGAAAGAAGTAGCAATTGGATAGAATTAAATAGTACGCCTGTAGGTCCGACTCCAGATGAGTTAAATGAATGGATGAAAACGATAAAAATGAAAGAAACAGAAGTAAAACCATTAGATGTAATCAGGTTGAAAATAGACATGGAAGAATTGATTCTAGGGACAATTGGTACAGAAAAATTTAAAAATTATCAGGATGATGAAATCATGTTTTTGTGCAAAAGTCTTACATGGAGAGCTAGGAATTTACATGACAAATTGGAAGAGACAGCGAGTGAACTAGGAGTAGAGTTTGTAAAAGTGAGTACGTTGCAGAAACCATACAGAGTAGATTTTTGTGAGAAGGATATAGAGAATTTGAACACATCAGGAAGACTGACCCAAATAAAGGAGTTAATTGTTTTACTGAGAAAATGGGGTGATGTGGATAGATGGAGAAATAGATGGACGAAAAAGAATGAGAAAACAACAGATAAAGCATCTTTGGCTTTTGCAGTGACAGATAAGGAACCAGTTGTAAGGGAGTACCCGATGAGAGAAACTCCAGGTGGTAGTTATGTGCATGTTCCATGGACTAGACAGGATATATTGTCATTTACAAATGACTTCCCAAAGTTGAGCGAGAAGCCAGTAGAATGGTACAGACAAGTGGAAAGATTTCTTAAGGTGTCAAAGGTGTTGTGGATAGACTTGGATGGATTGTTTGATATAGTAGTGCCAGCTAATTTGTGGACAGAATGTAAGATTACTATTGATTGGCCAACTGTAGAATATCCAAGGGACGCTAAAACAGGAGCGCCAGGACCAGAAGTGATGAGGAAGTATGACCAAGTAATTACCTTTTTGAAGAACAAGATTCCACCAAAAGAAACAGATTGGGTAAAAATAGACAGAACAACACAAGAAAGTAAAGAATCAGTGCATGCTTATTACGAGAGGCTGTTGTTGGTTTTCAAACAGTACAGTGGTTATGAGACACTAAATGAGAAGGATATGAGTCATTTTGTATATAGATTTGTGTATGGATTGAAACCAGAGATAAGTGAAATGATTAAGCAGCATATGATTTGCTGGCAGAATAGCACAGTGGATGAGGTTTTGAGATATGCTAAGTATTGCAGTGATGATATTGAGAGTAGACAGCGAAAATTGAAAGAAAAGGCCATGTGGGCACAGGTGAAAGTTGCAGAGAAGCAAGAAGCTCAATTGAGTAATACCGGTAATGAAACAGGACAGGTTAGATCCCGACCTAATATAGGTAAAGGAAAAGGACAAATGAGCATAGATGAGGCAAAGAAAAAGTGGCCATGCCACAACTGCGGAAAGCTAGGACATTGGAGAAACGAGTGTAAATTTCCTCCAAAACCTAATGTGGAAAATCAATCATTAAATTCACAGGTGCAGAGTGAGGTAGTTACTCAACAAGGTCAGGTGCCACAACCACCACTTCCCAAGAGTGTTAACCAACAGAAATACAGTGCAGAAACAGGATTCTACGGTGGAGAACAGGTAACACAGTTGCCGTGTGCAGCTGCAATTTCTCAATATTGGTTACGACAGGATGAGGATGACACGGATGAAAGTTTCTGACGGTGCCTAGGAGAGGGGGAAGAGTGCGTGCTTGGCGCAACTCTAGAGGTAGATCAGTCTGGTCCATTTGTGGATGGAGAAGTGAATGGTGCAAATGTAACATTCCTTGTTGACACTGGAGCTACCCGTTCTACTGTTAGGTCAGTGGAAATTCCAAACCTTCCTCTCTCAGGTGAACATATCCAAGTAGTTGGAGTTTCAAATCAGCAAATTAAGACGCCTCTTACTAAATTAGTGGAGGTAAGAATTGGTCCATTTAGTGAAATGCACCGATTTGTGGTATGCGATTGTAGTCCCGTGAACCTTTTAGGACGCGATTTATTGTGCAAGATGAATTGCACTATCTATTGTACTCCAGACGGAATTGCATTTCAGACCCCAGATGAAGATGTGCTGTATAAAATGACAATGGTGAATTTAGAACCAGAAGTGAATGATTTGTTTCCTGTATTTGATGCAGAGAAAATCCCAATTGAATTGAAAAAGACAGTGAAAGAAGAAGTGTGGGATTTTACAGGAGAAGATGTAGGATTAATGAAAGGAGTAGATCCCGTTAAAATAACAGTGAAAGAGGGAACGAGTTACCCAAATACGCCCAGTATAAATTGACACCAGAAATAATTGAAGGAATAACGCCAGTAATAAATAAAATGATTGAACAAGGGATTTTAAAAGAAATTATGAGCAGTCCATGTAATTCGCCAATAATGGGACTGAAAAAGCCAAACGGAACATATAGAATTGTACAGGATTTGAGGAAGGTAAACAAAATTGTAGTACCTTGTTGCCCAATAGTACCGAACCCTGCTGTGATTCTATACCAGATTCCACGTGAAGCAGAATGGTACACAGTAATTGATTTATGTCATGCATTTTTCTCTATTCCATTACATCCAGATAGCCAGCCATTATTTGCGTTTAGGTTTGGAGAGCGTATTTTGGCATGGTGCCGAATTCCTCAAGGGTACACAGAAAGTCCTCAATCTTTAATCAGATTCTAAAGAAATCGTTGGAAGATTTAAAAATGCCAGAAAAGTCAGTGATGGTTCAGTATATTGATGACCTACTGGTGGCATCAAAAACAAAGGAAGCATGTGTCAATGATACAATTGCTTTGCTGAATCATTTAGCAAAAGAGGACATAAAGTGTCCCCATCAAAATTGCAGTTTTATCAACAAGAAGTCCAGTATTTAGGGCATAAAATTGAGAAAGGAGTGCGAAAGGTAACGACTGAAAGAATAAAAATGATTCAAGGAATGAGAGCTCCAATGACGCAAAGAGAGGTAAGAATGTTTCTGGGAATGGTTGGATATTGTCGACAATGGATAAGCGGTTTTTCGCTGATTGCAAAACCGTTGCAAAAACTGACAAAGAAGGATGTTAAAGATCCTTTTGAAATGAATGATGAAGAAATGAAAGCATTCAGAGAGCTGAAAAAGAAATTGTGTGAGGCTCCAGCATTAGGAATGCCTGACTATGAGAAAGATTTTGAGCTGTATTGCAGTGAAAGAGATGGATGTGCGTTTTCAGTTTTGGTACAGAGACATGGAACTATGAAAAGACCAATTGCATATTTTTCAGCTGTTTTAGACCCTGTAGCGAAAGCGTTGCCTGGATGTTTGAAAGCAGTTGCTGCTACTTGTGTGAGTCTGGAACAGAGTGAAGGCATAGTGATGGGATATCCACTGAGAGTATATGTTCCCCATTCTGTGGAAATTCTCTTGACAAGAACGAAAACCCAATACATGACACATAGTCGGCTGACTAGGTATGAAAAAGTAATTTTGAGTGCAGATAATGTGACCATTGACAGATGTATGAATGTGAATCCGTCGACATCTTTACCAGATGAAGAAAGTATAATTGAAATGGATGAAGTAGATCACGATTGTCTGAATGTGCTTGAATATTGTACAAAACCAAGATCAGACATACGTGATGAGCCTTTAAAGGAATCAGATTATATTCTGTTTGTGGATGGCTCATGCTTGAGAACGAATGATGGAGTTCTAAGTGCAGCATATGCGGTTTGCACAGTAGCCACTGTAATGGAAGCATCTTGTCTGAAAGGGGTACGGTCTGCCCAAGTCGCAGAACTAGTAGCTCTGATTCAAGCATGCAAGTTGGGAAGAAATGTACGGGTTACGATTGTGACAGATAGCCAGTACGCCTTTGGGGTGGTGCATGATTTTGGTCAGATTTGGTCACAAAGAGGTTTCTTGACGTCTGCAGGAACGCCCATTAGAAATGGAGATTTTGTGAAAAGGTTGCTTGAGGCGATACAGCTGCCTAAACAGATTGCTGTTGTGAAGTGCAATGCACATAAAAATGGGGAAGACTACATAACTGTCGGTAATAAATATGCTGACGAGATTGCACAGTACTGTGCAAAGAATGTGGTTTCTTTAAACAAAAGTCGAGAAAGAGAGCATATTTCTTGTCCTTTGCTTTTTACTAACCCTGTTGAGACATGGGATGAGGTGAGACAGTTACAGGAAGCTGCAGATGATGAGGAAAAAGATACGTGGATACAAGCAGGATGTAGAAAACATGAAGAAAATGATGTTTGGGTTTACAGAGATGAAAGACCCGTTATGCCTGATAGCATGATTTCTGACATGGCACGGATGTACCATGGACAAGCCCATATTGGGAGAGATTCAATGGTCAGACTTTTAGACAAACATGGTATAATCCAAAATTCAGAGCCATAGCTGAGAGTCTTTGTCAGAGATGTCTTATTTGTCAACAGTTAAATCCAGGAAGGAAGACAGTAGTGAGTCTAGGAACAATAGGACGAGAAGGAGGTCCTTTCACTAGAATGCAAATGGATTTTATTGAAATGCCACCTTGCAACAGACTAAGGTATGTCCTAGTGGTCGTCTGTTTGTTTTCCCGTTGGGTGGAAGCATACCCAACCAGAAGGAATGATGGAATAACGGTAGCAAAACTTATGCTGCGAGAATTCATTCCGAGGTATGGTTTTCCAGTCACGATTGAAACAGATAGAGGAACACATTTCCAAAATGAATTAGTTAAACTGATTTGTGAAGCACTCAGTATTAAACAGAAACTGCATTGTGCATACAGACCAGAGGCTTCTGGAATCGTAGAGCAAGTGAATGGAACAATTAAGAACAGGTTAGGAAAAATGTGTCAAGCTACAGGACTCAAATGGCCAGATGCCTTGCCATTAGTTTTAATGACAATCAGAAGTATTCCGGAAAGGAAAACTGGACTCAGTCCCCATGAAATAATTATGGGATGAGCAATGAGACAAGCACAAGTACCTGTCAACAAACTACTGACTATAACTGATGATCTAGTGCTGGATTATTGCAAAGGATTGGCTGATGTGGTGCGTTCTGTGTTTCATCAGGTTGGACCGGATGCGACCACTCTTGAAAGAAAACCAGCTCACGACTTGAATCCAGGAGATTGGGTCCGCATAAAAGTCCACAGGAGAAGAAACTGTTTGGTTCCTCGCTGGGACGAACCACGACAAGTGATCCTGGTGACAACCACTGCAGTCAAGTGTGCAGGAGTGAAACACTGGGTGCATGCCAGTCACACCATCAGAGTTCCAGAACCTGAAGATCGACATGTGAGTCGACATCTGTAAGTATTGGATAACAGTTCAGCATCAGAAGCAGAAGAGGAAACAAACAGGGTGCCAGAACCTGAAGATCGACCTGTAAGTCGACATCTGGAAGACCCAACTACAAGTGCAATGACAGAAGAAGTAGAGGAAATAGCTGAAGTTCCAGAACTTGAAGATCGACCTGTAAGTCGACATCTGGAAATATCAGATACCAGTTCAGAATCTGATACAGATCATTCGGATTGTGAAGAAATTCTAAAAAGGAATTGGAAATTTGAAAGCATAAGAGAAGAAACTGAGCCAGAAGATAGTAACAGTGAGCAACCAAGTACAAGTTGTGGTAAAAATCCTTCGGAAATAATATTAATAGATGAAGAAGGGAGAGTTTCAAACAAAAAGCTAGAAAAATCGGAAGATCCCCGAGGAGCAATAGGGACAGATAGTCAAACACAAGAACAGGGAAATTTAGAAGCAGATAGAGAGACTGACACAAATTCGGAAGAACCTCGAGGAGGGACAGAAATAGGTGAACAAAGGAAGATAAGAAAAGAACCACAAGTAGAGGAAGAAAATGAAATTATAAGTTTCAAAATAAGAGACAATAATGAAAGAATTGAAACAGAGTCTGAAGAAAGTGGAGAAGAAATAAACAAAAAACTAGAGTCAAGAAAAAGAAATTGGAAAACAGAAAGAGAGGAAAAAGGATGTGAGGCAAAAAGGCCAAGAAAAGGAGACAATTGGCCCAACGAAGTAAGAAAATTAAGATACAGAATCATAAGGTTAGATGGGAAAAGTGCTGAACAAGTGAATGAAATAAGTCAGAAAGAGCAAGAAAAACAAGGTGGAAAACACTTGCAGAAAACGAAAAGAGTAAAGAAGGTAAATCCGAAGTATAGATCGCCTGAATGGTTGTATCTTGCTTTGACTGATAACAAAGAAGAAAAGAACACTCACGAGAACCCAGAACAAAGAAACCTAATGGGTGAAGGTGAGGTACAACAAACCTGAAGAAGTTTAAACAGTTATTACCGGACTTGACAAAACACTGGATCTGACGAGTTTCTACCGGATATGACAAAGAAAGAATTCTGAAAAAGAATTAAAAGAAAGTACCAAGCAAAGACAAAACATTGGAGTACAGAGTGGCAAATAAGTCATTCCTGAGGTGTAGTGACACAATTTTCTGGAAAACAAATAAATAAGGTTATAAAACAAAATGGAGAATACTAGAGATAGAAAATGTAAATGTGAGTTTTTAAGTAGATGGTGTAAGATGTGCTGCTTTTGTACAGGATTATTAATGACAGTATGGGTGGTTTTAGCAATCACTATTCCAATTAGTTTAGCTGTATTAGAAACTTCTAATAACACCGAGAAAGAAAAAGGAGCTAACACTCAAGAACCAGTTATATTAAAAAGTAGTGCAGAATTACACAAGGACAAATCAATAACAGATTTTTCTAAAAATGTTTTTACTAAATTATTATATGAGTATGTCGAAACAATGGATGTAAGAGATTGCTATGTTTGTATGCAGTTGCCTGCATCTGTAGCAGAGGGTGTGACTTATCATCACCTCCCTTTGACGTATGGAATAACATGTAGTGTCTTAGCAAGTTTATTTTATAAAACAGGTAGATTAGAATATTATTACACTGACATAGATAAGATTTTTGCGAAAGTTTCTGTAGTTCCCGAGCTAAACAAAATAAAAGAGGGAAAAACGTTTGGTGAATATTTTCTAGAAGATAAGATTTTAACATTAGATAATATAATTAGGTACAACCTTACCTGTGAGTTAAAGAAGGAAGAAAAAGGTTTTTTAGAGATGGTTGAAGAGAGAAGAGTGAAATTTCAAAGAAAAGTGATAGAAGAGACAAAAACACCTCTTTGGGCGTTTGAGGTCTAGACAATCATGACAAGAAAAAGACAAATGCAGCTATGACTCTGGATTGGCCCCAACAGGAAAGGTTGTGCATTAGAAGAAATAAGACAAGATATGACAATTATTTTGTGGGTTCCAGTATTTGCCATGACAATTATCAAATTTTAGGTGGATGGGGATTCAAAGGGGGAAAAGATCCAATATTTCCAGGGATCTATTATGTTTGCGGTAATAGGGCTTATTACAGGTTACCGGACCATTGGTATGGGTCATGTTATTTAGGCCTGGTTTTTCCTAAGATTTTCCATATGGACAGAAAAGAAAAAGGAACACACAGAATGATAAACACCTTTACACGTAGAAAAAGGGAAAGTTTTTCAGAAATAGTAGGTGATATTTTTGGCGCGTTGATACCAGCAGTGGGAATATCTTTGAATGCATTTAGAATTCGGAAATTATCCACAGTGGTAGATCGTTTATCTACAGATACTGCTGGAGGGTTCTTGATGGTAAATACCGAGATGGTTGTCATGAGAGCTATGGTGATGCAAAATCGACTTGCCCTTGACATTCTTTTGGCAAAAGAGGGTGGAGTCTGTGGAATGCTGAAAGTCCAACATTGTTGCACTTACATTCCAGATAAAAGTGAAAATATACAGAAGTATATAACAAATATTACAAGTTTGCACAAAGAACTTGTTCCACTGGAGGTTGAAAGTGCTTTTGGAAAACTTGGTAAAGGGTTTTCTTCAGTAATAAATTGGTTAACAAGAATGAGTGGATTAATAATAGGGAAAGTTATAATAATAGCAACCATGATAATATTAATAATATTAATACTGAAGCTTGTAATCACATGTATAAAGAGAAGGAGAAGACAAAATAAAATAGAAAAGGAAAACATGATAAACAAGGAGAGAGAGAGAGAAATGGGTGAAATAGAGTTAGAAGAAATAAAAGAGAACATGTACAAGAAGACGAAGAGACAAGTTGAAAGGGATACAGTTGTGTAAACTAACAAAAGCAAACGGATAAAAGATATATGCTGTCTGAGAAAATTGTATAACTTGGGTTTTGTGGTGATATTAAAAATCACCAAAGGGGGAGTTGATGGAGCAGGGTAAATGAAAAATTTTAACCTCCTAATAATTTTCGTAAAATAATTAATAAACATGTTCGTTTAAGTAAATAACCAACAAAGTATGTTACATGTGAAGGGTTAAAGGTAACACGCTATTTTGTGTGCAAAATAATCAACTTATAATTGTTTACGTGTCTAACATAATATTTGCGTACTAATAAAATAATAAACGCATGATCTGTGCTTTTTAAATAAAACGTGTGGTTGCAAAATAAAGCGATGGTAAGTAAGGGACGGCTTTATATGTTGCTATTTGCTAGGTAATACCTAATTGGGGTACGTAGGAAGACGGGAGGGAAACGAAAGGGTTTATATTCTTTATTTTAACAATATTTTGTTTCTCTTTGAAAATAGTGCGCTTAGGCCTGTTGAGCAGCGATATAAAATGGCCGCCATTTGCTAGAGTACGCATGAGCAGGAAACCATGTGGTAGAGGAGAAAGGCTTGGGAAAAGGATGATCACGTGTTCGTGCTGAGAGGCTAAGACGGAAGTATGGTCAAGGCTATTGTGACCTTTCTGAGCAGATGTGTGCCAAGATGATCAGCAAGAAGCGTGAGAAGTCAAACTGAATAAATGGACGGAACTGTTAACTCTAAAAAGTAGCAGAAAAAGATACAAATTGGACTGATCGAAGCGGATGAGCAATGTCATGAACTGTGGGAAACGATGCAAGCATGGACATTCCACAAGGAACTGGTTAAGACAAGGAAGTTTGATTAAAATGTATATGGGCCTGAGTGGGCCAATGAGAAAGAGTCACGCCATGAAGATGCAACATTTTATTCAGTAAGCTAGAATTAGGGTATAAGAAGACCTACTCTTGGTGGGAGGGGTTAGATGCTGGAAAGTGAGATGCTGGAGAAGTTAGATGCTGTAGATGGGTGAAGTTGCGGTTACTGATGCTGACGAGCTGATGCTGCTGCTGCTATTTTTATTTTCCAGTTGAGTATAAGATGCTGCTTTTGGAGAACCTTTTTATTCCTGATCGATTTTTCAGTTAGAACTATTAGATTTTTCCAAGACAGATAGATTGATCATTTAGAGTTCTTGCTATGATAACCTTATTTTTCCGTCTAATAGATATGCATTGCAATTTCAATTTATTCTTATAATGATGATAAATGTAATGATCTGAATAATAAGCTTAAAACTTATTTCTTGCTTCAAAACTTTATATAAACTTTATTATTCTTTAAACAAATGACTCAGTGATTCTTTAGCTCAATGATTAAGGTAAATTGATAAAGAGTTTATTGTGATTGAGCTGGTCTTAATCACCATCAACTGATTCCTACTAGTTGGTCCATCGACCAATGAGCGGAATACCTTAAAGAAAATGAGAAACATTATGTCATGTTAAAAGAGGTATCCCGTCTCCTTCCAGCAAATCGTTTTCTCCTAAGTTAAGGACGGAGGAAATCCAGGGAATAAATGAGTAAGTGAATGTATGTGCGGTGTTATGGGCCCCACCGTCATATGGATATAGTTTGTGTGTTGGAGGAATAGTTGCACCTGGATGACCGAAGCATATAGGAGAATAATTTTTATTGTTAGCGCTGGATCAGGTGTCATTTTGTTCATTAAAATATTCTCAAATTTTATACACTGGAGTGGTATTTTGTTGTGTTGTGTTTTAGACTTTCTAACTGCTCTACACACTTTCTTAAGTTAAGCTTGACTGCTTTATGCCATTGCTACCAGGGGTTGAGCTCAGGTTTAAATCGCTGAAACCTGTACTGTGCCTAACAAGGATATTTATGTTATTACTTGTGGTGGACTACCATACACCCCAACAAATAATACACTGTTTCACAACCTATTACTATACTCAAAAATGGAAATGTGTGTGCACAATCATGTGCAAGTGTTGTGATATGACACGCAAGTAACCTATTTGGCTTTTTTTTTACTTTACCATACTAAAATGGCCATTGATCTTGTCGGCCTATTGAAATCAAGACCTATTGGTTTGGTCAATTCGTGTTCATATTTTGGTGTTCAAGAACTTCAGTCAGTCCTCGCATTGCTGTCAGGGAGTGCAAGTTGAAACCTTTAGGAAAGTTGTGGTTGGTCATTTCTTGTAGATGCTGATAATTTATTTTGTTTCGTGTGGTCTGGTACCAAGTATTGGCGATGCAGGACTTTTTGGTTCGTTTGATAGTTTTGAGGTGAGGCCTCCTATGTCTAATTTACCTTACCCTGTTCACCTATTTCATTGCAAAGTTGCATTTGTTTATTGGGACAAGCATGTTTCAGTGCAGCCATTGCTTCGCTGAACCATTTGATCGAGAGTTGCAACCCAGTTGTCACTTTCCTCAGTTTGCAGGGTGTCATCTTGCTACCGGTGTAAGCTCTGCTGTTTTGCTGACTTATCAAGAGGATATATTATGGTATATGAGTCCGTTTTGACTGTGTTGTATGGCTTGTTAAATTCGTGCTTGCTTCTTTATCTCGAGTGCCTGCACGGCCTGATGTTGTTACTTTACCTAATAAACCAGAGGAGATGGCTCTCTTCAACATACGGAAATGTCAACTATTTAAATTATCTCATTAACCTCTAACAGGACGATGATTCATTGTTATTATTAGTAGCTGCATTTGTAAAGGGCGATTGTTAGTAAAGATGGATAAATAGAGAAGTTATAAGAGAAGGAAAGAAAGTCAAGTCATCTTACTCGGAAAGAAAAAGATAAGGGCGGGGGGGAATAAATAAGAGAGGAGATAAGGGGGAGAGAACTCTGAGTCGTCCTCGAGCTGGAAACCCACCCACTGCTTAAGATAAATAGCAGAAGGAAACCTGTTGGAGAAACCACATCCTAAAGTGTATATTACCAAGTTTTAAGTAATTTACAGAAGGGAAGAATATTGTTGGTCGAGAGTATTAGGAGGGGGAGAGAATTCCACAACTGTGCGGCGGCCTGCACATAGTAGCCCCGGGCGCCAATACGAACCCTCCTAACTTTAGGCACACAAAGAAGATTTGCACCAGTGTTGTGGGCTCCTGCTGTGTTACATGGTTTGCACGTGCTAGCCTTGCTGCTCTCTGTGTGTTTATGTTTGTATGGCATTCTTCGGTCTTGAATGTCAGCAGAGTTCTCTGGTGGACGACTGCTGCCTGAGCTGCACCGGAAGAACGTGTTACTCTATTGCTGTGCACTTAAGGAAATAAAGTACTTTCTACAAGGAACTACGTGTACAGCAATACTACAACCAGCCGATTGAATTATGTGGATAGGGCTGTAGCGAGTGAATCTGGATTGCAGAAAATGCAGCTCATCTGATTGTATAGCTTTATGAACTATACACAAAGCCTCGACGTTGACAGTTTTGGGCACCGCAAGCCAGTGCAATTTGTTCAAGGCTGCTAATAATGATAAATGGGGGGTCGGGAAACTGCTAGCTGCCTGCGCCGCAGGTGTCTGGCTGCAGCTCAGATCTTGAGAAGAAAGTCAGGGGCATCTAAAAACAAGAAGTTGCAGTAATCCAGTTAAATTTAAAATAAGTGACCGGACCACCAGTGGGCGATGTTGATCAGGAAGAAATGGTAACATTAGAGAGAAACAGGTGGCGGAGAGCTTATTTGCCTGGGTGGAAAGGGAAAAGATCTGCATCCACATAAATACTGAACCACAGTGGAGGCTTCATGTCTCGGGTTAGTGGGAAGCTGCCAGAAGTCTGCCAGTAAAGGATGAGGAGATCTACCTGTGGCACAACAGAGAATTTCAGGGTTTTGTCTCCATTACATTTAAGTGAGTTTAGTCCTAGCCAACAAGAGATGTCCTTAAAACATTTGTTAAAGTCTTCCACAGGCTGAGGGCTAGACGGATTCACTGACAAAATCATTTTTGTGTCAGTTGCGTAGTTTCATGAAATTGATTCCATGACAAAGTCAGTTTTGCCAGGGATGTCAGGTAGATGTTGAATAAATTAGAGCTAAGGGAAGAGCCCTGAGGCAATCCGTGCCCTACTTTCCTGGACTGAAATAGGAAGGGTGGAAGATGGATTGCCTGGACTCTGCCTTCAAGATAGGACATGCCAACCTCCTGTAGCCTTGAAATCAGAATGTTATTATTTACTGTGTTAAAGGCAGCAGACAGGTCGAGTAGTACCAAAGCTACAAAACGGCCCTTGTCTGCTGCCAGTCTAAGGTCATCTAGCAAGGATATCGGGACTGAGAAGACTGTAACCTTCACGAAAATCAGAGAAATTTTGCTGGCATGTTTCGCCACAATTTTCACAGGAACCTGGAGAAAGACTATGGGGCATATTACCAAGAAATGGCGATAACTATCGCTAACCTAGGTTAGCGCTAGTTTTCCTATCGCCGTCGATCCCTGCAAGTTATCGCCCTGTTAGCGATGTATTAGCAACGTTTTGCTAATAGGCGATAGCTTCAGGGATCAGTGGCGAAAACCGCCGCTAACATTAGCGCGATGGCGTAAATGAAACCGGCGATATCGGGTGGAATCCAGCGATAAGCCCTTAGCGACAGAAAAAGGCACTCTAACCCGCAAGTTTGGACTTAGACCATCTGTCCACCCCCAATATAAAAGATGCACAAAAAAAAAGGAAAAATGCAGATTTGAGCAGCCAGGGCATAGTGCAGCACACATCGACAACCCCCTCAAGCCACCCAACATCTTGGTTGACCAGGAGGAGATCCTGGTTCCCACGCAGGACCTGCGTCTGGTTCCTGTATCCCTCGCTGGAGCTGCGTCTGGTTCCTGGATCCCTCGCTGGAGCTGCGTCTGGTTCCTGGATCCCTTGCTGGAGCTGCGTCTGGTTCCTGGATCCCTTGCTGGAGCTGCGCCTGGTTCCTGGATCCCTCGCTGGAGCTGCGTCTGGTTTCTGGACCCCTCGCTGGAGCTGCGCCTGGTTCCTGGATCCCTCGCTGGAGCTGCGTCTGGTTCCTGGATCCCTTGCTGGAGCTGCGTCTGGTTCCTGGATCCCTTGCTGGAGCTGCGCCTGGTTCCTGGATCCCTCGCTGGAGCTGCGTCTGGTTCCTGGATCCCTCGCTGGAGCTGCATCTGGTTCCTGGATCCCTTGCTGGAGCTCCGTCTGGTTCCTGGATCCCTTGCTAGAGCTGCGTCTGGTTCCTGGATCCCTCACTGGAGCTGTGCCTGGTTCCTGGATCCCTCGCTGGACCTGCGTCTGGTTCCTGGATCCCTCGCTGGAGCTGCATCTGGTTCCTGGATCCCTTGCTGGACCTGCGTCTGGTTCCTGGATCCCTCGCTGGACCTGCGTCTGGTTCCTGGATCCCTCGCTGGACCTGCGTCTGGTTCCTGGATCCCTCACTGGAGCTGCGTCTGGTTCCTGGATCCCTCGCTGGACCTGCGTCTGTGGTCTGGAGTGGTATGTGGAGTAGCTGTGGAGTCGATGAGCCGTGGCGGGAGACATTGATGTGCGACGATCGCCCGTACCTGGTGGTGAAGTCTGGCAGGTCGCATGGAGACACGTTGCTGACCTGTGTGAGAAGCCCGCCTTGCGCACCTCGGTGCAGTCAATGGTAGAGGTGATCCTGCGCACCAACATAGTGAGGTCCGCTTTGCATACTATGACCCACCACTACACCGGGGTGCACGGAGGGGATTACCAACGGTGGGTGCTGTCTCCCTGAATCACAGGACGGATGATGTTGGGCTGGCCGGACACTCTGGAGGGTGAGGCCCCTGTGCTACGCCGAACTTGTGTGGACTGAGCGCTGCAACTACACGCCTAAGGGAGCCCTGCTGCATCAACTGCATCGGGTGGTCCACCAGCGGACTACGCGGTGACTGCTGTACCCAGCCCAGTGAAAGCACACCTGGCTCAGGCTCCTGCTGGCTGAGTCACAGATTCGGAGAGAGTGCAGTGGATTGCGCCACGGGGTCAATGTCCAGGTAAGGAGAAGGTGGGACGCGTAGCGCAGGAGGGCCGGGGGGGGAGTCGCTCATGCCTATCACACATAGATGACGCACCCCCAGTGGCAGCTCTACCGCTATGTTGGAAGAGCATTGCCCACCACCTCAGCAGTGCAGAAGAGGAACAATCATCACATGATGATAACTCAATCAATCAATCACTCAGGGGAATTGTAAGCGCGCCACTCACCCGTGAGGGTCGCAAGGCACTGAGGGGTGGGGAGCCGCAGATCTGTTAGCCGAAGAGCCAGGTCTTGAGGGTCTTCCTGAAGGTGTTCAGGGAGGGGGCACCTCTGAAGTCTGCCCGCAGCCCGTTCCAGATATTGGATGCAATGTGGGAGAAGGATCTTCCGCCTGCTCTGGCTCTGTGGATGCGCTGGGTTTCGGACAGTGCGAGGTTGGAAGATCGGATGTCTCATTTGTGTATGTGGCAGTTGATCCTGTCGTTGAGGTATTTGGTTATGTTGTTGTGTAGACATTTGTAGGCGTGAGTGATGATTTTGAAGGTGACTCTTTTCACCACGGGGAGACAGTGGAGTCTACGTAGGTGTTGGCTGATGTGTTAGTGCTGGGGGATGCCAAGGACGAGTCTGGCGGCGGTGTATTGTAATGTTGGTAGTTTGCGGAGTAGGGACTTGTAAATGGCGGCGTAGAGTGCGTTTCCATAGTCCAGTTTGCTAGTGATGAGTGCATGGGTGACTGTCTTCCTTGACTCTGGGGGTATCCATTTGAAGGTCTTGCGGAGGATGCAGAGGGTGTTGAAGCAGCTGGAGGTGACGGCGTAGACCTGTCTGTTCATGGTGAGGGATGGGTCGAATACGATGCTGAGGTGTCTGACGTGGTCCGAGGGTGTAGGTGGGCTTCCGAGGGCGAAGGCCAACAGGTGTTGTCCCATGCTGAAGGTGTGGTTCCAAGGACAAGGACTACTGTCTTCTCGGCGTTGAGCTTCAGGCAGCTGTTGGTCATCCAGACTGCGACGTCCTGCATTCCTTTCTGGAAGTTGAGTCTGGCGGTGGTGCGGTCTTTGGTGAGGGAGAGGATGAGCTGGGTGTCACCAGCGTAGGATACGATGTTGGGGCCGTGTTGTCGGACGGTGGCGTCGAGGGTGCCATGTAGATGTTGAAGATGGTCGGGCTCAGAGATGAACCCTCTGGGACTCCGCAGGTGATTTACATGGGATCGGAGAGGAAGGTTGGCAGTCTGATCCTTTGGCTTCTTGCGGGGAGGAATGACCGGATCCAGTCGAGGCCTGTTCCTTCTATGCCGTCGTTGTGTAGTCTGGCGACTAGTGTGTGGTGGGAGACAGTGTCGAAGGCCGCTGAAAGGACAAGTATGATGAGGGCTGCGGAGTGGCCTTGGTCCAGGAGTGTGCAGATGTCGTCTGTGGCGGCCAGTAGGATGGCCTTGTTGCTGTGGTTGGTTCGCAATCCGGATTGGGACGGGTCGAGGATGGCGATGTCATCAATGAATCGTGTCAGTTCCCTGTTGACTGTTCACTCTGCAACTTTGGCCGTGAAGGGGAGGAGCGAGATGGGCCGGTAGTTCTTGAGGTCGGTGGGGTCAGCTGTGGTCTTTCTGAGAAGGGGCCAGACTTCTGCATGCTAAAAGTCATCTGGGTAGGTGCCTGTTTTGAAGGTGGTGTTGATGGTGCATTGCAGTTCGTGTGTGATGGCGGCCACAGCTCTGTGGTAGATGTGGGAGGGCATGGGTTGGTGGGGGCCCACAAGTGGATGCCTTTCATGGTTGAGGCTGTGTCTTCGGCTGTGACTGGCGTCCAGGTGGAGATGGTGGGCTGGCTGGTGTGTCCGGAGCCCGGGGTGTCTGTAGATGAGGGTTCCTCGGAGTGTGGAGTTGTGGCTGGTCTGGATCTGGAAGTGCAGGTGTTCAGCGGAGGGGAAGGTTTCGCTGGAGGTGGTGAGGCGGAGAGTGCTCTTGTGGGCAATGGCGAGGCACCCTCCCTGGTGGTTGGAGCGGTCCTTCCTCTGGATCTTGTATCCGTCCGGGATGGCGGTGTTGATGTCGGGGGCGGAGGAGGTGTTGGTCCAGGTCTCCGTGAAGAAGGCGATGTCAGGTGAGAGAGAGTCGAGTAGGTTCCAGATTTCCACGCCGTGTTTGTGCACGGAGCGCCCTTTGAGGAGGATGCATCCTAGGGTGTCGCCGGTGCTGGTGTCGGCTGTGTAGGAGTCCGGGGTGGTGGTTAAGCTCTGGCGGCAGTGGAGGTAGGAGAACTGGCTGTCGGTCATGTTTGCCGAGGCCTGTTGTCAGTCTCTGACTTTCCTGGGTTTGAGTGCGTGGAGGGTGGCTGTGCTGTAGCAGTGGGTGGCCTGTGATCCAGGCTTCCTGGCGCTGGTTGCGGTTGGGTTGCAGACATGCACAGACGGGCTTGTCTTAGGTGCGCCTTCTGCGACCAGCGGCGCCTGTCCACTGCGCAATCGCGCAGCGTCTGCCATCAAGTAGGGGAGGGTGGAGGAACGATTAGCTGGGAGGCGGGAATGTGTGAGGAAAGGGGTGTGGGCTGCAGGGGCAGCAGCGGCGGGAAGTGGGTAGTGCGGGCTCAGAGAAGCCAATACAACAGTTAAAAAAGGGAAAAACAAGGGATTAATAACTCATGTAATCATGCTATGTATCCTCAGGGGGTGGGCGGGTGGGTAGGACTGCTCTAAACACGGAGCAGGGAATGTGCGGATTGGCATGCACACACAAGTGCACAATGACTGTTTGGTCGGCCCACTCAGGCCGCCCAATGCAGACATGCGCACTTCTCTGTTCGCAATGCAGGCTGCATTACAGCCTGCATGGAGAACATGCCCACCCCTACGGCCCCTGCCTGCATGACTTGTCCCGTTGCCAATTAACAATCCCACCGGCGCATCGCAGCGTTGTGATTGACTCAGGGGATGGAGCCTGGCTGCCTACTTCCTTTTCCTGGAAGCAGACGCAGGACAGCAGGAGCTACGAAGACACGGGACACGGCTTAGAGGTAAGACTTCCCTCAATAGATTTTGAACAACACACGCTCACACACACATCCCCGCGTCCACGCACCATCCAGTGTTCTTTATGGGGCTTACCACCTCACAGCTGTCCGGACACCCCCCGCACTTCTCAATGGTGGCCGATGTGCGTACCACTCGTGTGCCAAAGGCACATACGTAGTTGCGATGCATGCCATAACATTGCATTCCATTCCGATACATACTAATACTAGGCACATTGCAACAGTAGAGTAGGTGTTGCATAGCGGAGACATGAAGATCACTGTTCTCACTACAGTGAGTGAGACGCAAAATTAATCTTTGCACAACAAACCCAACCGTGAACCCTGGAATTCCTTTCTGAACCCCCAAAAGACACCCAAAAGATCACATTTGATACAAATGCACCCCCCAAATTTCTCTTCATTTTGGCACAAAACACACCCAAGATTTAGAAATTTGAACCCACAAAACACCCAAAAATTCCAAAATTTAGCCCAAAAAACACCCCATTTTTCATATTTTACCCCACAAATCACCCCATTTTTCATATTTTACCCCCCAAAAAACCGAATTTTTCATATTTTACCCCCCAAAACCCCCAATTTTTCATATTTATCCCAAGACATAGTCCAATTTTCATTTTTCACATCCAAAAAACCATGCACACCTGAAAAAGTCTGGATTACCCCATTACTGACCTCACAATGCGTTGTGATCAAATGCGATGTTAAGGGACCCGCGTTGTCGCAGTTGCGTTGTTAACGATGTACTGCCTGCATTGTAAGGGTCGTCTCCCGTAACGAATTCAACACATTAGCTACGCCGTTGGCGTCCGTCTGCCCCTGGACCGTGCTCAGCACCAAGGTGCATTCCTCTTGGACACTCCACCGCTACGACGCCAGCACCCACCTCGCCATCAACCCTGGATGCCACCTCGCCTGCCAGGACAAACCTCTGCTCCGGACCGGACATCGCCATCACTGACGGCTGCAGTTTCACCCGCAAGGAGCACCCGGACCGTCAAGGAGGAGGCCTTGCCATCACCTACAGAGGCTCACTCCAACTGACCACGCACTCTAATGACCCTAGGGTGACCATGGACCACCTCAACTCCCAGATCCGGACCAAGCACAAGCACCTCCTCTGCAGCACCCTCATGTGCAGGCCCACCGGGCCATGGCCCCCCATTCTCCAATACCATTGTAGACATAATTGCACCACAGGGTCTCCCATCCACCGACGACATCCTACTCGGTATACTCAAGTTCCACATGGACAACCCCAGTGACAAGGACACCACCCACTCCTGTGGAAAGTCACCTACATCAGACGCAAGCAGCAAGTTACCGCATCAAGCCACATAGCAGGACATATGGTCGAGCACGTCACTTCCGCCAGCGTGAACTTCAACTGCTGCCACAACACCGGACTCTCCTGGACCAATCATCAATGGTAACATCACGTCTTCACCTTGCCCACCGGACGCCACCGCCATCATCGCACCCCCTCGCAGCTGGATCAAGGCCACCGAAGAACGTCTCGTCAACTCCCTCCGCACCAACACTCCACCAATGCTTCCAGACGATGACACCGCAGCGCGCAGCCACCACCGATGGATCTCCAACAGCGCCAACATTCGGGCACCCCTCATGAACAGCACTGCGTCAGTACCTTCCGCCTGCCTGATGGCAGGCGTGAGGGTGAGGCAGTGCCACAGGGATAGGCTGGCCCCATGCATTGCTGGAGTTGCATCATGGTTGTGACACGACTGCAGCAATGCGTGACATTAGCGCAGGCAGATACGTCAGGATTCCTGACGTATCTGTCATTACTTGCGTCATGGAGCACTGTCCAGTGATTACAGCGCATCCATGCTGTCGCAAGAAGGGCGTAGTGAGCAGTGTTGCAACGCTGTCTTGTCGCAGCGCAGCAGCACAGCAGCACTTTTCATGACTGTGGCACAGGAATGCGCACTATCTTATTGATTGTGCGCATTCCTGCACTGTATTTTTGTCGCAGGGCAGCGCTGCAACATTGCTTGCAGCGCTGTCCAGCAGCAGAAACATGCATAGATGTGGGCCCAGGACTTATCCCCATTTTTAAGACCAGCTATTTTCTGGTCTTAAGTTCCTGCAGCTAACGGGCCTTAGCGCAACTTTTTTTATCGCTTCGTGGGTCCGGGCCAGCCTTGCTAATAGGGCGAAGTGCGGTTAGCGAGTTTTAGTGATATTTAGAGGAGGAACGCCTACCTTGCATGTCATTAGCGATAAATATCGCTGGCATGCAAGGCGATAGAAAAACCAGCTGCTATCGCCGGAAAGCTGTCGCTAACGCAAAATGAACCGCAGCAGGAAAGTGCCGCTAACGCAGCGATAAAAGGCTTGATAATATGCCCCCATGGGTCTAAAATTACTAGAGACCAGGGGGTTTTCTGACAAAGGTTTTTTTAAGCAGCTGGACCACTGTTGCTTTTTTCCAATTCCAGGGTACCACTCCTGATAATCACGAGAAATTACATAAGGTTTGGATTATAACCTGCTGCTTTTTTAAGGATTCTGTTTGACTGACTTTTTAACATTGTTGAATTTGTTTTTAACTGTGGCACTTTCACACTTTAAATCTTAGTTGCTTTTTTTCATTTTGCTCCTTGCTTACTCTACTGGACTTTCATTGCTGGCAATTTTTTTAATGTGAGTTTGAATGATGTTGAGCTTATGCCAACTCAACAGCAGTTTCCAACTGATCCACCTGCACAGTTTAGCACCGCCATTTTGGTTGGCGCTCTAGCCTTCACGGAAAAGCTCAAGTCTGACTACTTAAGGAGGATAGCTGCACGGCAGTAATTAATTAGTATCTGCAGCTTTTAGGAGGATTCTGTCTGATTGATTGATGTTTTTTTACAGTGTTGAAATGTTGAATTTGTTTTCAACTGTGACAAGTTCTCACAGTAAATCTTAAAATGCTTCTGATCATTGCACTTCTCGCCTGCACTACTGCCTGATTTTCAGTGTTGGCAATTTTTTTTATTTGAGTCAGACTGATGTTGAGCATATACCCACCGAAACCATTTTACAGCTGATCCACTTGCACATTTTAGTACTGCCCTCTTGGTTGACGCTCTAGCCTTCATGGCAAAGCATGAGTCTGACTGCTTAAGGAGGCCAGCTGCATGGCTGTGACATTGGTGCGCCAAAGGCAATCTCATCTACCCCAATCAGTGCACTGGCCGTGCGCAGCTCCTGCCAATCTGCCGGTTTAACCGTCAATGTCCCCCCATTGAATAATCCTTCATCCACCTCTCAGATAAGGTACTCACAAAATGAATTGTTAAAGCTGGGGACAAACTGGCTGGGCTCTGTTAATATACGAAAACTAACTAATTCATCATTCTGCAAGGGATGTTGGTCAGATGATTACACTAAGAGGGAGTCTTATGGGGTCATACTCTTTCATTGCACAGGCAGTTTCACATAATAATTGCATCATCTCTACCCAAATCAAGGGTGCTCTGATTAATGCATGGTCCTTAGACAAACACTCCATAGATATACATAATACACTGATCTTTGAGAAACTTGATATGATTTTTGTTACTAAAACGTGAATGTCTATGTTGGAAAGTGGATTATTGGTAGGGGCAAATGTAGGTCTGCCACTGGCAATAAGGCCACTAACACCTGGTAGGACTCAGCATAGGTCTTAGAAAATTATTCCTATGCTCAACCCTTGGTAACGTGGCTGTGAGCAGACAGGCTTAACTTCAAAGACAGGTATGTAAAGCATTTAAAAACACCAATTCAGTAAATAATTAAGACACAACACATAATAAAAATCCAACACTAATTTATGACAATAGGAAATATTTTTATCTTTAAAATGACACCAAAACGACAAAAATCCAATGTAGGGAACCGGAGATATGAATTTTTAAAGATTTAGCAAAATATAGCACTTAGAAACTTATAGCACCATATTGGGATACAGGCTCGCGATAGACTGACCCAAAGTAAAAGTTTCAGGCCGACCGCGATGGAGCCCTGAGCGGCTACACCTCGCGGTAGGTCCCGGTCACAGTTTTTACCTTTGGACTTAGAAACTTTTCTGGAGCTTTTCTTCCTGGGGTCCCTCGAAGCTCTCATCCAGTCCGGATTCGGTGAGGGTTCGCCGGATAGCCTTGCGATGAGCTCCCGGTCAAACTTATGGAAGTCCAGTTCCCGTGGGGCAAACCCAGGATCCAGGCCGACACGCGGTTGAAGGCAGGCGGCTTGGCTTTTGCGGTTGCTCCCGGTCACCTTTTCGAGCGGACGTAGAAACTTTTTAAGAGCTTTTTCTCGTGGGGTCCCTCGATGCTCTTCACTAGGCCGGATTCAGTGAGGGTTCGCCGGCCTCGGATTTCTTCTAGTCCCGGTCAAACTCTGGAAGTTGGACCGACGGAGCTTTTAGCGGGACAAACCTGGATGGCTTGGCCGGCTCGCGGTTGAAGTCAGGCGGCTTGGCTGTCCAGGTTGAGTCGGTCCCTCTATGGAGCTTTTTTTCAAAGTTCCTCCAAAGTTCTCCAAAGTTCTGGAACTTCTTCCTGAAGTTCCCCAAAGGGTCCCAAAGTGTCTCAAACTCACTCCAAGGGTCTGGAAGCTCCAAGATGGTCCTTGAAAGTTGAGGACTTCAGTTCCCACAATCCACTTGGACGTCACCCTTACAAATCCACTGGTAGTTCTTCCAGTTGATGATCCTTGGTGGTGTTGGTCCAGGTGAGCTCTCTTAACCTGTAGCTTGCAGGAGTCCACTCTTTAGTTCTTTTGCAGCAAGGTAATCCACAGGGCTGTAGTTTCAGCTGGTGCAGTCTTCAGAGGACAGGCCTTAGAGTTTTGCACCCCCAACTTCTCAGCATGGCAATGTCTTGCTTCCTTAAGTTTCAAGCAGCAGATCTGGAGGGCTCTGCCCTCTCAGATACTTATTCCAAGTTCTCTGGGTCAGGCAGGAGGTCACTCCTGACCAATGGGAGCAGGGTAACTCCTCAAAGATATGACCACATCCTGTAGAGTGTGGCATTATTTTGTCCCAGAGTGCATCAAATCTTCCAAATTCATAATGGCTGATTTTCCAGCAGGGAGGTAAGAGCTGGCTAAACACACCCCTAGGATGGCTAATTTACTTAGACTCTCCCCCTGCATCTGCTCATACCTTCCTTAATCCTACCATCTGCCTGAGGTGGAAAGTTCAGAGTTGTAAATGACACTGGTTTCTGCTCTCCTCTTTGAAGCCCATGGTTTACGGCTCCTCCCCCTGGCCTGGCATTCCTGTGGAACAGCACACTGCCCTGCCAGCAGAGCTGGTTAACCCCAGGGGCTCTTTATCACCTCTTTAAGGTAGCCTGGCTAATCCACTTAACTCTGACCAATCAGGGCAGATCACTGGAAGGCTGAATCTGGACCTACAAACAAGAAAGTCTTATAACTTCTTGTATGTACACTTTAGGAGATATTCAACAATATCATATTGTGGGATTTATTAATACCATTCGGGAAGTCTTTGAATAGTACTGCTAGCCCTCTCCTATCAAGAGTTATTAGTTAATAACGTCCTACCATGTTAACCTATGTAGCAGGGGATTTGCAATGGGAAAAATTACTTGGGCCATTTTTCCAGCACCAGGACTTACAAAAACATATTTTATAAGTACTTTGCTTATATCTACAGGACCCCCACTCCATGGGACACTTAGGTGAGACTTTAAGGGTTCTGAATCTGTAGAAATATTGCAGATCCTCACTTCACAGTGCTCCTAGCATCAAAGTCGAATTTGGGCAGCACTTTATCTCAATGTGGGGAGTGAAATGTGAAATTTCACTTAACCCAGGGCATATAAAACTCATTTTATAAGGGTCTACCTTATAGATACCTGACCCCCCACCCCTGGGACACCTAGGGGAGACCCTGGGGGTTCCTAATGTGCCATAATATTGTAGGTTATCCATTTTGTAAGTGCCCCAAACACCAAAGTCGAGTTTGGGCACAATTTACTTTTTAAAAGCAGTCATGGCACCCAGGGCTGCTTTTAGAACTGACCTCAGGCCTCAGCAGTGCACACATGCAAGTGCAGAAGGCTGCTGGCCTCTAAACTGCCATGCCCTACTATATACTAGGGACTGATAGGTAGTTTCAATTCCCCTGCCCTATTATATACTAGGGGCTTATAGGGTAGGTCATGCCAATCACAGGGGTACCCCAACCCATAGTGTACCCTAGTGTATGTAGGCCCAGGGTCAGTCAGAGTCAGTTACCACCAGTACCAGTCAGCAAAATGTTGGGGGGTGCCCAGGGCACAAGAGGACTTTGCAACAGTCTAATATTTCCACATTTCATCTAGGCTGTGCCTGTCCCACAGGGATTAAAATCATGCACCTCCTGCATCCTGTACGCGGAGTAGGAAGGTTAGCCATTACATTTAGGGAAAAGCAGTGTGAAACTCTACAATTTGACGCTTTGCATTTGGCAGAACTTCTTGCATGTACTATACAGCTTTCCCATTCAGTCTCTAAGGCTGGGGTGACATGCTATCACACCCTCCACCCCACCCCTGGGTCCATCTACTAATTTTGTTAATTTCCCAATTCAGTTGATTCTCACACAGACTTAGACAGATCACTTTCTGATTTTTTTTCAAATCCAGGTTCCTGCCTTTTAACGTAAATTATCTGCCTACTAACAAATTTATTAGGTCATGCCCCTGGGCCAAATTATCATCATTGTGCATAATGCATTTTCAGCTGCCCTTTATACTTCTTCTTCAGTACTAAGTAGTCACACAGTGGAGGAGGACCTGGCTATTAAAGTGCTAGTTGACTGTACAGCACCTTGTTGCCCTCTCCTCTGCTGACTGCATAGTTGAGGCTACATCTCTTCTTATGATAACTGGAATAAGTAGGTCCAAGATACCTGCCTTCTGCTTAAGATAACTTGTCCCCGGGCATGCCCTTGCACACTGTTCTACAGTGAAACCCGTAGATCAGTTTAATTTCAGTGCAAACAAATTGAGAAACGGTGGCAAGTTAACTCAAAATTGAGCTAAGAATTGCACAAAAAAAGTATTAATGATTAATTCTTGCTGCAAAGGCCGACTGTTATACCAGATTGCTAGACCTGACATCCTTGGTGTGGTCTTCCTCCAAACATTTGACTTTGTCCCTCCTGTTTACTGTATTAATTTTTATTGGCATTAGAACTCTGTGCACTTTACCAACCCTATTCAGTGCTAAAGTGCTCCCTTCCATATACATGGTAATATTGGCCTACTTCTGATTGGTGCATTTAATTTATTTATAAGTCCTCAATAAAGTGGTATTATATGTACCCAGAGCCTATAAATTAAATGCTACTAGTTGGCCTGCAGCACTAATTGTGCCAGCCACTAAAGTAGCACTTTAAAACATGTCCCAGGCCTGCCATCACAGGCTGTAGTGCAGTTTTTTACTGCCAGTTCGACGTGGCAAAATAAACCTTTTGTCAGGTCTAAAACTTCCTTTTTAATACATATGAGTCACCCCAAGGGGAGGCCCTAAAGTTCCATGGGGCAGGGTGCATTGTATTTAAAAAGTTGAAGATGTGTGTTTAAGCTTTACATGTCCTTGTAGTGAGAAACTTTTAACTTCCTCCTTTCACTACCGTATGGACTATCTCTTCCATTGGATAACATTGGGCTACCTTATTACATTTAAAAAGTGTTAACTTTCAATTGGGAGCAGGTAGAAATATCATGTTTGGACTCAAATGAATTGTAATTTAGAATCCTATTTAATGGTAAAGTTGGATTTTGAATCACAATTCTGAAAAGTCCACTTTTAGAAGGTTGACATTTTCTTGCCCTAACTATTTGATGCCTGATGTCAGTGTCCTGGCTTACTGTGACTGTGAATGGCTCTGCTGTTGGGGTCTATGTATTCCTGTCAGGCAATGAAACAAAGTCGACTGGGTGTATGCAGGATGGGCCATCCTGCCACCATGGCTCGGGCGGACCTGTTCGTTACCCCACACACAGGACATGCTTCCAGCACACACAAAGGAACCTCATTCTAGCTTTTTGTCAGCCCAGACTTCTTGGAGCCTTGGTAGAGGAAGGTAATAACTCTCCAGAAACAGATGTGTGGGTAGCCCAGGATCTACCCCCACGTTAAAGGCTGGCACCAGGTATACATATTGGACCCTCACAACTCAACTTCAGTACACTCCTAGGCCTATGGGCATTACAGAAAAAAGCCTGCCTTGCTCTCCAGAGGGATATTCTTCTGATTGAGGTCTGCATTGCTCCCCTGCGGACTACCCTGCTGTTACCAGAGGACTGTTGTCTGCTTGAGGACAGCCTTGACCCCCAGATGGCTGCCCTTCTACTTGAGGACTGTCCTGCTGTCTTAGAAGGTAGACTGGACCTTCTCTCTTCATCCCAGGCTATCCTGAGTGTGTCCTCGAATATGTTGACAGACCTCTTGCTTGAGCTACAAGGACATAACAAGCTCCAGAGGCCTTCCTGCAACTGCCCAGCTGACCTGCTGCACTGTACCTGCCTAGACCTGCCACTGGATCGGACTCAGCCTTGCTGACCTCTGCTTGAGTGAGTTCCGGATTCCCAAGAGATGACTCCCCAAATCCTGGAACATTGGCTGGCATCAGTTGAAAAAAGGTGAAATCCTGAAGTTTTGGGCTCTTCGCAAATGGGCCTGTTCTAGCAGAGACCCTGCTGCCCACAACAAACTACAATATGAAGCTCTGGGGAACTCAACAATTCACACTAAAGTGACGACTGGCAACGTGAGATCTGCACTTCGCACTACAGCAATGAAGTCTGTGGTGACCACCAATACAGAGTTCCAGCATGACGCCCATCTGGCACATTGCATTACAGCAACAACAGCAGCCTGCATTGCCTGGCCAGATCTTTGCACTACAGCAACAATCATCTGTGATGCTTTACCTGCTCCTCACAGCCTCCTCCACCTTGAACGGAACTCTTTGCACTGGACTTTGAGATGGTAACTTTTTCAGTGGGACTAACCTGGTCCCTGTATCCGGCCAGCACTCTATCGCGACTGGCCTTAACTTCTGCCTTCCCTCCAGGCTATCACAACCAGGTGACCATGAATGGTGCCTTGTGTTTTAGGCTGTATTCTCTCTTAAAACTTTAAAACTGAATGTCTCTGGTTCTACTGATTGGATTGTTATTATTGTGGTACCATTGTATTTATTAAAATGTACTCTATTTTTCTAAATTGGTGTGGGATTTTTCTTGCGTTGTGTTTTCACTTTATTACTGTTTGAGTCCTGCATAAATACTTCACACTTTGCCTCGAGGTTAAGCCTGACTGCTTTGTGCCAAACTACCAGAGGGTTACTCACATGTTAGTTTAGTGACGTTTGCGCTTCACCCTGTCAAGGGTTGTGGTTCTTGCCTGAGTGGGGCTTCCACTCCCTTCATTCAATAACCTGATTTCTTACACAGATCAATTCTTGACACACCTAATGTTTCCAAACAACTGTTCTCTGTGGTTTAGTCACTATCGAAACTTTCCTGTATCTCTAATGTGGCAGAATACCCAAAACAACTGTGTGACTTTCTTTCTCGTTACTTTGAGGAAAATTTGTACATTGTTTCCAGTCTTACATATTCATCTAGCTCTTCTCATAATCTTGATTTACTGTTATGCTCAAATTCCAATCTCACATGGCAAGCCCAGTAGGAGGACAGTTTACCTCTTACCATTGTCAATTTGGGTTCTCTGAACACCAAGGCATTCTTGAGTTTGACCAACTCCATTTCTTATAGAGCGCCATTAGATCCTTTGCCTCCTGACATTTGGAAGCAGGTATCACATTGCCTTGCCTCACCCACTTTATAAAGTATTAACCTATCTCTTAATCCTCTCCAGAGCCATTGGTATAGCGCTCAGCCCACAGGTACAGTGATTATAACTTTTCCACACACCTTATGGCCGCTCTGTCTATGGACTAGTGCTATTCTGACCTATTGCGATATACAGATTTTCTATTGAAAGTACCACGTGCACATACATTGTATAATTGGTAGAAAATGCAGAAAGAATTGACTTTAGAAAATAATCTGTGGTTCACAATATCTGCAGGAAAATATACATAATCAGCGGAAATTAGACTGCTAACATCAGGTTTGATGAAATTACATCTACTGCAGAATTTCGTATCATCCTTTCAAGAAGTTGGTGGATATTTTTGGAATTTGAATGCAAAGCTGTTTTTCACTTTTGAGCGAGGGAACGTCACAGAACACAGCTTGACTGTGTGACACCATGACCTCTCACTTCCTTGGCTCAATGTGACTACTACCTGTCCTGTGATCAGCCGGAGTCTTAGACAGCCTGGCGAGGATGAGTGCCTTTCTGCGTCCACCCTGCCTGTGCAAGAATCTGCGTAATCAGTACCTGGCCTGCGTGTGCAAATGAGAATTTATAGAGCAGCGGCCTGGCCTTAGCTCAGTGTGGTCTGCAATAACCTGTCTCGATTTATTATCGGGCCTGTGGTTGGGTAAAGGTGTTTAGAGCTAGTGCCCAACATGGACTCATGTCATGTGTGAAGAGACCAGTAATGATGATTTGTGGTTTCACCTTGGATCTGTGGCCTCCAACCTGTTTCATAGTGGGAGCTACCTCTCATCTGCAGTAAACATCATGAGCTAATATGTGGGTTAGATAACAACACACCACAAAAAAGACAAGCCACTTAAGTGGTGTCCCTAGAGCACCCAGTCCACATGCAGCGAGCACACACTATTAGTGGCAAAAGAGGTGGTGAGAAAAGATTTATCTGTGTGGTCACCAAGGATCAGTTTTGTCCTTTTACTCTTCTTTATGAATCATGTGTGAGAGGTGTCTCACTGATGCTTGTGGTCTCTTTGTCATGCACAACACGGTGTGACACTCCTCTCATTATGAGAGCTAGGGTCAGAAGACTTCTATTATTTGGCTAATTGCTCTAAAGTCCATTGCTTGATGTCCAGAAACTGACCCTGCCTTAATGAATTAAATCAGGAACAGTTACATGCAGAGTTCATACCGCTCTACAAGTATCCATACTATTGCAATAATTCCCTTACCCATAGGTACACCTCTGAGGTCGGGATGAAGCACAAATTATGACGGAAAAAAGGAAAAGAGTATTATGAAGAAGAACAAGCATTTGCAATGCAATCGGTCTCGCCTTTGGGACCTTGTATGTATTTAGCTATGCAGCACATTAGCCTGGGTGCTGAAACATCTACTGTTCTTTAACATGGAGGGAAAGTAAGCACCAAACTGCGTTACACGCCAGGTATGGGAACACATGGAGAGAAATATTGCCTTTCAGCGGGAAATGGTGTAGTGCAAAGCTCTGTTTTTAATATAAAATCAGGGCCTTCGGTGGTCATATCACTGAAAAAACAAGATTTGAAAAAAATATTATTGTCTACAGGTGCTCGTGGAAGACAATTTCTATGGACTGGAATCTAGAGAATGCTAAAGTGATTCTGGTATTTTACTGACCTCTGCTGGTCGTTTTCTATCAAGAAAGTTAAATAGAGGCAGTTGCCAGAATTTTTTTTTTAAAAAGTCCCTCAGCAGAAAGCAATTCTGGTATTTTACTGACCTCTGCTGGTCGTTTTCTATCAAGACAGTTAAATAGAGGCAGTTGAACAGAAAAAAAGTCCCTATGCGGAAGCAGACAAGTCCTAGGACTGATCTCCGGAGCCCACAAAGTACATACACATATAAGTATATAATAAGTATATACTAAAGTATATACAAGAGATCTCGAATGCTCGACCTAAAAAAGAAAGAAAATGGAACAACAGAGTGACAGAAAGGAAAGAAGGGGAGAGGGACGAAACAGAGTGAGGATGGAAAAGAGAGAAGGAGGGAGGGAACTAGAAGAAAAGATGAAATGTGGAAAAGGAATCAAGTAAGGACATAAGGAAGGGGAGAACGAAAGGATCAAAGAAGGAAACAAATAAAATAAGAAGAAAATAACTGAAAAAAGAATAGATGGAATGGAAAAAGAGAAGAAAAGGAAAGTAGGAGTAAAGAAAAAAGGAACAGAAAAAAAGTAAAAAGTAGAAAGTAGAAAAGACAAGGATAATAAGAGCAAAGCAGAAAAAGGGGAAAGAAATGAACAACCCAAGAAGAAGAAAGATAGACAGAAAGAAAAGAAGAGATAGATAGAAAGGATTGAAAAAACTAAAGGAAGTAAAAGATCAAGTCTGACAGCAAGGGAGAAAAAGAAATGTATTTGAAAGCAGAAAGAGCTTTAGAGAGGGAAAGAAAGAAACATAAAGTAAAAGGAAATGCCAATAAAAGGCACAAAGAGAAAAAGAACAAAAGAAAAACAAAAGATGAAATGAAAAGAAAAGAAAGAGAAAAAAGAAAGAAGAAAGATGAAAAATGTGATTCTGGTGCAAATGTCCTCCAAATATGTCACTGCCACCTCTTACTGAGACTCATCATCTTGGATACTTTATTGTTGTCAGTGTGAAGATTTTTAAAGTGTGCTCTGATGTGAGGCATGCAGTAATTGTTTATTAAAGGCTTTCCTGTCAATTACGTTTATTTAAGGTGAGGTCGGATTATGTATTACTGCTGCACAGTCACAGCTGCATATTCTCAAACTGATGTGACAGGCGGACAGCTATTCCAAGACCGACTATGAGCTACTGGTAGCTCGCAATCTACCTATTGGAGACTCCTGCCTTGGATGAATCAGCAACTAGTCTGTCCAAAACCACTGCATTATATGGACTCTACCTGTGTGCAGCCATGCTAGGGCTAAGCTCATCCTATGTACAGCCCCTGCGTGTTGAGGGAGAAACAAGCGCCCAGATGAAGGGGGTCCTGAGCAGTTTAGCCTTTACACATCGAAAGCACAGCCGGTGGTCAGCCTGTGTACAGCAAACGCTTAGTGCAAGCCTTTAAACAAACTGCAGGTAGTCTGATGGCAACTTGTGCTCCGCCACTGCCTCAGCCTGTCTGCAACAATAACTTAGCCTGGATACCGTTGAGACATCACTTGAGCTCAGCCTTTGTGCTCCAGTGTCTTGCCTGATCTCAGCCAGTGCACATCCAGAGCATTTCTTGAACACTGTATATACACTCAGGGCCCTGTTTGTCAAGGGTTTGTGTCACATTTGCAGCACGCAGCGTGGTGCATATGTGACGCAACCCCTAAAATGCACTTTAGCATGCCACGCAAGTTCAATTTGTTTAGGGTGGTACCTGCTTGTGATAGTTATAACCGTTGGTTCGACCTAGAATGCTAATTATTTCAGAGAATAGGCTTCATAGGCTATCGCACGGTGACTCGCACCGTTACGGGGGTTTTGCCGGGTGCGTGACTTGCTGCACCTACCCTCAACCATGCGTGCCATTCAGGCAACTATCACGAGCAGGTACCACCCTAAACAAAAGAAAGGGGGACCGCTCAATCATAAATCACGATTGGGGTTGACTCAACTAATAGTTTTTACTTACTTACTGATGAAGCTCCGGGGATCAATCTGACCATTTTTAGGCACGAAACATGTCGACCTTTTAGTTACTGGGGGCCATTATTACCCCACTAGTAACAACAACCTACAGGTTTTTTACTCTTACAGGGGAACCAGCATATTAAAAACGTTTGGGATATCCCCTAGCCAGTTTTAATGTTTAATCTCACACTCACTTTTCATGACCCCAATAAGAACACACTCTCACTATCATCAAACGGCAAAATAAAAAGATCTCCGCTAAAGTGGCCCTTCGGGGGACCCATAGGGCATAGCAGCGCAGGCCCAACGAGGAGCACTGCCAATGATGAAGCATGACATCCCTTGGGATGTGTGAGGGCAACAAGAGACATACTCTTTGACTGTCTCTTTTTGAGTAGCATAGTACCTAGATACCCACTCTTCTTTCTTTTCTCGACAGACACTACTTGTGTCTCATTAGGAACAGTAAACCTACTTTTGGATTGATATCATTTTGTGCTTCACGGGTACTGGACCTTTATCAGCTCCTAGTCCCCCCCTTCCTCATTTGAAAGTTACAGTGAAACTCCCATGGATTTTAATGCATTTATAAATTTACCATTGCTCGTAGACCTAGGAATGCACCAAAATGCTACGCCTTCCCAGGTGAGGTGCAACGAGGAGATATATCTTCTTTTCTCCTCGTTACTTCCTCTTTCTGTGTGTTCTACAGCACACGTAGATAGAGGAATGTGCCTCAGGGGATTGTTTGTGTGCAGGAAGGTGCTCCTTTCTGCACAAAAACAATCTTGCATTCAATGCAGGCACCCTTGCACCATGGTGCCAGGCCATTTGCACCATGGTGCAAGGGTGCCTGCATTGGCGCTAGGCAGCACATTGTGCGCCAGCAATGAGCAAAGGACAGGTATGCACCTTATTGAAATAAATACAGCACATTCTTGCCCTTTCCCTGTAATGCAGCGCAGCAAGGTGATTTGCTGCCCTGCATTACTTTTACATAAATAGGGCCCTCAGTACATAGTGAGAAGACCATCGGCATCTATCGAACATGACATTCCGCTGGGGCTCCTCGTGGCCTTATATTTGCCAGGTTAGGCTATGAAATTATTCTCCAGCAGTTACTCCCCATTGGCTGGTTGGATTATGATCCATTTGAGTTTTCTTTCTCCTCAGATCCCAAATCTAACAAATGTTCTGAGGATTAAGGGCCAGATGTAGGTAAAATCAATTTTGCGAATCCTTAATAGCGAATTTTACCGATTCGCTATTAAGGACTCGCAAAATTGAATGTAGGTAGAAATCGCTAAAATATTAGCGATTCCTTAATATTCCTTAATAGCGAATCGCAAATTGAGATTCGCTAATAAGGAATACCTACCTATTCATTCCTATGGGCTAGGAGGCCCATAGGAATGAATGGGAAGACATTCTCAATTTGCGATTCGCTATTAGAGAATCGCAAATTGCGGCGCAATTTCAAGGGTGCCATGGTGTCAAAAGGACACCCTGTTGCACCCTGAAATGTGCATGTGTGCACATGTGGCGCACATACATGCCCTAAGGGCATGAATGTGTGCCACATGGCACTTTAAAAAGCAAAAAGTGCTTTTTAAAGGAAATCGCTAATTGCCACCAACTTGAAGTTGGTGGTAATTAGCGATTCCTTAAAGCTAAAGTGCACTTTCTTTTGTGCTACTTACATTGCATTTAAGGAATCGCAATTTGCGATTCCTTAAATGCAATCGCAAAATAGGGAATCACAATTTTTGCGATTCCTTATTTTGCGAGTAGGTTTTATCTTACCTACATTGCTCAAAGCCAAATTGCGATCGCAAAGGCCGAAATTCTGCGAATTTCGGCATTTGCGATCGCTATTTGGCTTCCTACATCTGGCCCTATGTGAACAAAATAAAAGTCCCTGAATATGTGCATGTCAGTCAGTAATCTACAAACCAATTATGTTAGAACTTTACTGGCTGAGGAGGTTTAAAGTAATTTTTTTTTAAAAACATATGACTGTTGCACAGGATATCAGGTTCCCCTTAAACTATAAACTGAGATCATAGAAATTGCATTCCGTGGTTCACAAAGAAGACAGCTGAAAGTAAAGCTGTCCATTTTAGGCCTGAAAGAAGATATCTCCTATCTTCCTTAGGCTTTAGGAAAAGCTTTTCTATGTCCACAGACTTCGGGTAAAGGTGGAGATATTTCTCTCCACAGGCAGCTTCTTCTAGGACGCAGCAAGAACATCTTTTTCTTGACCCGGCATGTGTGCCTCCAGTACATTTCTTGAAGACTACATACTCCCAGTACATTCCTTAAAGCCTATGTGTACCCAGTACATTTCCTGATCGCAGCCTGTGCAAGTCTTTGGCACCCCGGCCTTTGCACAGCTAGTGCACGACAGGGACTCATTCTGCGGACTGCTAGCACATGACCCATGCTAGCCTGTGTACGGCCAGTGCAGGACCTGCTCCGAGGCAGCCCCTCCGTATGCTGCAGTGATGAGAAGCAGGCTGAGCGTGCCCTTGAGTCACGTGGGCCAGGCAGTGTGAAGCTGAGCTGACAGAGCACACACACAGCCGGCGGGGCAGACAGGCTGTGCGAGCAGCGGAGCAGAGGCAGCCGGGGAGCTGTCCGCTTCAGCACCGGCAGCGGCTCCGTTCTCCCTGACGCCCTTTGAAGAGAGCACGCAGGAGGCTGCAGCAAAGCCTCCCGCAAGGCGAGAATACACACAGGGATGCGGAGACGGCAGTAGTTACCTGCGCGCTGGACGGAGCGCAGCGATCAGTCTGGACACCGCTTGTCATTGCAGTACCTTATTGCCCCAATACCGAATAGCGGCACCTGCCAGTTCCTTCTGCGGAATACTGGCACCTGGCTGCCACCCTTCGAGACACTGCCACCTGCTGTACGGGGTAGTAACATCTGGCATCAGCCTAGTGCCGCTCTGGAATATTGGTACTTGCCTCCTGCTGAATACTTATGCCCTCCAAGTTTGTGAATGACTTTCGTTGTTTTCTGGCTCGCGTTCGACGCTTAGTTGGTCACGGTCGCGTGCCGGGAATAGCTGCACACTCCTGCATTTATTTACCAGCCAGGTCTCTGTGCCACTTCGTAGTCCTGCAGATGGGGTGATGCCCCCTTAGTGGCTCCGGGTGCCGGCAGAATGCGGGCTTCTTGCTCCCGGCTGCTAGCGCTCCTCTGCTGCTGGCTGTGGGCGACTCGCGGCTCCTGGGGGCAGGTCTACAACCTAAGCCTGGCCGTCGACGAAGAGCTGCCGGCGGACACCCTGGTGGGAGACCTGCGGGCCGGACTCCCAGACCTGGCTGCGGGCGGCGGCGGCTTCTTCCTGTCGGTGGAGGCTGGAGGCGGCGGGGAGGAGCAGGACTCGCCGGTACTCTCCGACTTCCAAGTGGACCCAGAGTCGGGAATCATCCGCACGGCGCGGCCGCTGGACCGGGAGCGGCGGGAATACTACAGCTTCTGTGCGGCCACTCTCCAGGGAGAGCTGCTGCAGGTGGAGATCAGGGTGCGGGACATCAACGACCACGCGCCCTCCTGGGGAGGCCCTGGGGGCAGAGAGCAGGGGCAGCAGGTGCCAGGGCAGGTCCATTCAGAGAGGATAGGTCACGGACAGAGGCGTCCGGGGGAGCAGGGCGCCGCGGAGGGGTATGGGGACAGGCCACGGGCGGCTGGGGAGAAGAGAGAACCTGGAGTGGGAAACTTCGGAAATATACACGGGAACAGGGAGGCACATGGGTCTTGGGTGCCAGAGCAACTAATGGGTGATGGAGAAGTGAGAGGATCAGGACACACGAGGGACCCTGGGCAGGGAAGGGACCCCAGGGAGTCAGAAGTCACCACGGAGGCCATACACCTCGGGCAGGTGACCGACCCCAGAGAGGCGAGGGATCCCGTTAAGACGAGGGTCCCTGGGGACTTGAAAGGGCCCGGCGATAATGATGGGGGTCGTGGAACTGTGATGGGGTCTGAGGAAGTGTGGGACGAGGGGGCTGAGAAGGGAACCGTGCTGCGGCTGGAGGTCTCCGAGCTGACCCCACCAGGCACCTCCTTTCTCCTCCCCGGGGCGAGGGACCCTGACGCTGGGCCCCTGGGGCTGCAGGGCTACTCCCTGCTCCGGGACTCCGGGGGAGCCTTCCGCCTGCACTATGGCGGAGGCCCCAAAGGCCAGGCGGGGGCTCTGCTTTTGCCAGGGCCGCTTGAGCTGGTGTTGACGCGGCCCTTGGACCGCGAGAAGGAGGGCGGCATGCGGCTCCTCATCGAGGCATTTGATGGGGGCTGGCCGCGCCGGAGTGGGTGGCTCTGGGTAGAGGTGGTGGTCCTGGATGCCAATGACAATCCACCCACATTCAGTGAAAGTGAGTACCAGGCATTTATGCCCGAAGACGCCCTGCCAGGTAGCCCTGTCTGCAGCGTGCACGCATCTGATCCCGACCAAGGCAGCAACGGCATGGTGCAGTACCACCTGTTAGAGCCAGCCGGGCAGTCCCCGGGCGGGCCCTTCTTCCAGGTGGAGCCCCGCAGCGGGCTGGTGAGGGTGGCGCGCCCGTTAGACCGGGAAACCCGTGCAGTGCATCAGTTGCTGGTGCTGGCCCAGGACGGTGGCACCGAGCCTGAGCAGAGCAGCGCCCGCCTCACCATCCGAGTTCTGGATATCAATGACAACAGCCCCCACCTGTCGGTGTCCTTCCTGCTGCCAGGGGGCCCTGCTGTATCTGAGGGGACTTCGCTCGGGGAGTACATAGCGCGCGTGTCCGCCTCAGACCCGGATACCGAGGCCGGGGCCGAGGAGGAGGCGCAGCGGGTGTGGGTGTCCCTGCAGGGTGGCGATGGGGCCTTCTCACTGCTGCCCGCTGGGGCTCCTGGCACGGGACTCTATTTCCTGTGTGTGGCAGGAGCCCTGGACCGAGAGGTACAGGAGCAGCACCACCTGCGGCTACTCGCCTGGGACTCTGGGCAGCCGCCGCTATGGACGGAGGAGGACCTCGACCTGCGTGTGACTGATATCAATGACCACACACCCACATTCCTGCAGCCCCAGTACCAGCTGTCTGTGTCTGAAGCCACCGTGCCAGGCACTGTCCTGCTCATCCTTAGTGCCCAAGACCTCGATGCAGAGGGGCCAAACTGCCAGGTGCGTTATTGGCTGCTACACGGGGCTACCAGGGAGTCACAGGAGGCAGGCTACACTGGGGCACTGAGTGCAGGGGACTCTGGGGCACTGAGTGCAGAGGACTCTGGTATTCCAAGTGTAGGACACCTTGGTTTACCAGATACTGGATCTTCTCCAGTACCAAACACAGGCGGGTCTGGGGTACCCCTTAAGGAGGGCTCCATCCTATCCAGGCAGGAAGACTCACGTATCGCACATTCACAAGCTGCAAAGGCCCCTAATAGCTGGGGTATTCTGATACCTACTGTAAGGGATCACGCAGGCCCCAGGGTAGGCAATAGTGGGGAATCTAAGATGAGGGACCTCAAGGTACCCATTACAGAAGACAAGGAAGAACTCGCTGCTGGGAACTCTGATGTATTTGGGGTTAGAGACCATGGGGTAGCTAGCATAGGAGGCACCGGTGTATCCAGAATGGGGAACCCCCAGATACAGAGTACAAGAGCATCTGGAGTACTGAAGGTGGTAGGCTCGAGGCGACCTACTGTAGGAGACTCTGAAGCCCCCACAGTGGGGGGTTCTGAGGCGACCGACTCCACAGAGCGGCACAGTGAGAACCCTAGCGCAGAAGACTGGTCTTGGTTCCACCTGAACCCAGACACTGGGGAGTTGAGCTTGGCCCGTGCCTTGGACCGCGAACAAAAGGAGAAGCTAGAGTTTTGGGTACAGGCGATTGACATGGGGAGGCCTGCCCTATCCAGTATTTGCAACATCACCATCCAGGTGGAGGACGCCAATGACAATGAGCCCATCTTCGAGCAGCCATTATACAACATCTCTCTTACTGAGCATGCACCGCTGGGGCACTGCTTCCTGCAGGTAAGCACAACACCCCTACTGTGGTCTTGGTGTATGTACTGAGTCCCTGACAGGACACCAATCAGCTGTATATGAAATATTAATTTGTAGAGAATCAATAATGAAAAAAACGAGACAGTGCTGCACATATATAAAACAATCGAATGAAGTGAAGGCGCAGTGTTCAGTGTGCCACACATGACAAGCAGAATGGTGGTTACATTACCAAAAACAAAGACAACAATACAAGTCCATTTCTGACTGTTAATCTAACATCTGGAGTCAGGACCAAGGTTATGTCTAGAGAGCTGCATCCTAAACTGTTTTACAAATCATAGTCACCTTAAAAATGTAAACTGAGAGATAATACAGTGCAATTAATGGCAGGGCCACTGGAAATATGCGATTCTGCGGCCGCAGCAAATTTTGCATAGTTATGGGTTTGCCACATTTGCCACACAATCCTTCATATGCTGCATATTCTTCAGATTTTAACAAAAAAATGTTGTTTCTAGGTCAAACAGATCAAAAGTTACAAAAAATATGTCCACTCGGGTTCCTGTGAACCAAAAGGCTTTTCCAAAGGTTGCCTGGTCATCTTTCATTTGCTTATTGCTGTAGTTGGGTGTTAAATTGGTACTAATAAAGGTGAACTCTTTTCTCAGATACTGTTACCAGGTGTAAATGTGACAAAACAATGAAGCAATACAATCACAAAATGTACTGCATTATGCAGCATAATTTACCTTTTCTTCAGGAGAAGCCTGTGCAGGTAAGAGCGTTTGGGCTGTGGGACGGGGTGGGGGGTACTCGACAGGCAACAACAAGGGAAAATTAAATAAATATTTAATTTTTCCCTGGTCGTCGTCTGTCGAGTCCCCCCAGCCCCATGCTCCTACTTTTCTTGCCGCATAAATTAGTCAACTCTGCTGCATAATTTGATCCTCTTCTGCCACATAATTCCAGTGACCCTGATTCATGCTTCTCAAAGACGGTAGCTGAAGTAAAGTCCTTTCCATTGTAGGCCAGAAAAAGGCTTTTTTATTTAGCCTTTTGATCAACTTTTCTATTCACACATACTAAGGTAAGGCTGGAGAAATTTCTTTCCTCAGGCATATGGGGCTTCATCCAGCAAGCAACGGGAACATCTGTTTGTACTTCTCTTCTAGCCAACTCTGACCCCGAGCATAACCTTATAACAGTCTCTGAAAGATGAACTCAGCTGTGACATGTTTTAGCCCTTAATTCGCCCACTACTTACCACAGTATCTGTTTCAGAAAGGTGCTTTACTGTGAAAAGTGTCCCAGAGCACTTTGTAGGTCAGTGTATCAAAATGGCCGACCCATCCCTCACCTAAACACTTTTGCAACTTTATTCAAGTTCCAAGCAAAGCTCCTGTCTCTAAAGGATCCAAGATAATTTCCCCTCCACTGTCCTCTGCTTCATTCTGGGAAGGGCTCTCCTGTGGGTGCCAGACTTCCCCTCAGAAAGACAGCACGTCCTAGGGAGGCATGGCCTGCTTGTGGCGTGAAAGCAGGCAGAGATTAGTCTGAAAGCAAGCGTTTCAAAATCGTCCATTTGCCACAGTGCTTCAGGAAATATGGGATGCAGCGTGGGGCAATTTGGTATGAACCGCATGTGGCTTCTGCCAGCAAAAGAGATCAGGACCTTTGCTAACACTAAATACAATCCAAGCACATTTTTTTACAACTTCTAAAAATTGTAGAAGAAGAGTAGATAACCAACGTCCAGTGCCTATATGGATTATGCTGTACTTCTTTACCTACATGCTGCAATGTTGGAGGTTGCAATATTTTCATAACAAAAATCAGAACACAATTTCCCCAAAATGACTCCCTTTGAATCACAGGCTGCTGCGCTTTACGCACACCATTTGTGCTTGCAAGCCCTTGATATCTGTTGAAATGTAAGTGCTGAAAATATCAAATTCGGCTTACATTTTATGTTGGAACGGTATGCAGCTATGTAAAATGTGTATGCACATGTAAGACCAAGGGCCATATGTATGAAGCCAATTTGCGATCGCAAATGCCGAAATTCGCAGAATTTCAGCGTTTGCGATCGCAAATTAGCAGTGTGCAATGTAGCACACTTAAACCCCCTCGCAAAATAAGGAATCACAAAATTTGCGATTCCCTATTTTGCAATTGCATTCAAGGAATCGCAAATTGCGATTCCTTAAATGCAATGTAAGAAGCACAAAAGAAAGTGCGATTTGGCCTTAAGGAATCGCAATTTACCACCAACTTCAAGTTGGTGGTAAATTCATGTTCACTTACAAATGCAAATTTTTGCATTTTTTAAAGTGCCATGTGGCGCACATACATGCCCTTAGGGCATGTATGTGTGCCACATGTGCACACATGCACATTTCAGGGGTGCAACAGGGTGTCCTTTTGACACCCTGGCACCCTTGAAATTGCATTCTCAATTTGCGATTCTCTAATTGGGAATCGCAAATTGAGAATGTCTTCCCATTTATTCCTATGGGCCTCCTAGCCCATAGGAATGAATGGGAAGGTATTCCTTATTTGCGAATCTCAATTTGCGATTCGCAAATAAGAAATATGTGGGATTCGCAAAATTATTTGCAAATCCCACATACATTGCATTTTGCGATTCTCAAATTGCGATTCGCAGAAAATCGCAATTTGAGAATTGCAAAACTGAATTTTGTTACATATGGCCCCAAATTACCAAAATGTAAAACCCGGCAATTTAATTACAGAAGCCCCTTTCGTTTTCTTTTAAATACAGACCAACATCCAGTGGTACCATAAGCTGCTTAAGCACATTACATTTTTATCGAATTGTAAAGGTAGAAATCCTTGGATCCTGCAGATCCATTGTAGAACAAGCTTTACATCCCAGATTTCATGCTTGGGTAGCTGCATCAAACCTGTGAGTTATTCAAGGGCCAAATATTATAATTTAAAACAACAACAACAAAAAAACAACAACATTTCAGCTTTAAGGCTGCACCAGAGAGCAACATATCAGATGACTAGGAAATATTTGAGTGAACCACAGCAGAAAACTCAATTTCTTACACGGTCTGTCAAAACTTGCATTCCCACTTCCTACTGAATGACCTGTTAACTGAATTAACCAATGTGTTCCCATCCCCAGTTGCATCTTCTGACCCATTACAAGAATCCTCTAGATTGCGAGAAAAATGTCATTTAATTAATTTAGTGAGGCCAAACCACATGCTGTAGGCCAAACCTTATTTGATGAGTTACAGTCTCCACTAGTGACATACTGTCAAGAGGCAATGTCATATGCTGTTAATAAATTCTCCAATACCACTATGGTACGTTCGCCATTCAATATTAAACTCACCCAGGAAAACCTAGGATTTGTAGGGACACGTTATGCACTCTTTGGGGCATATTTACAACAGAATGGAGAAGCGTGGCGTTAAGCAAACATTGCTAGCGCCACGCTTCTCCATTCTGAAAATTCAGGGATGCGCCGTATTCACAAGAATGCGGCGCACCCATGCATTTCCCCTAGCGCTGGCGTTGAGTGCAGCTGCCTAATGCCAACGCAGGCACCCTTGCATCATAGTGCAAGGATGTCTGTGTTGGGGGAAATGATTGTTTATATGCAGGAAGGTCTCACTTCCTGCACATAAACAATAATTCATGGCGTTTTGAAACTTCTATGTGTGCTGCTTAATGCAGCACACAGAAATTGCAAAAAGGCATTTATTTTATTGTTTATGTGCAGGAAGGGAGACCTTCCTTCACATAAACAATCAATGGCCTTTTGCTGTTTCTATGTGTGTTGCACAAGGCAGCACACATGCAAACAGCAAAAACGAGGAGAAATAAAAAATTTCTCCTTGTTTCGCCTGGGTAAGACCGGGTTTACCCTGGCATTAATTTTTGCGCGGCCTCCTATTTACGCTGCCCTTGTAAATACGGGGAAGTGTCAAAACCAACGGGTGTTGCGGTGGAACGCCCACCGCAGCACATTGCCCTCCCCTTTCATGCTAATTATAGTGTGAAAGGGAGCCTTATTTACAAGGCAGCGTTAAGCCACGTTAAGTGGCTTAATGCTGCCTTGTAAATAAGGCGAAGCCCCTATCTCCACCACAACGTCACTGAAAGTGACGTTGTTGAAAGTGATGTTGTGGTGGTGATAGGGGCTTGTAAATTTGCCCCTTTATTTCCATCTGTTTTTGATCATCCACGGTAACTCTGCCGCAGTATTTTGTACACATACTTCGACCAATGCCCCCACACTTTATGATGTCATCATTTTGATTATTTATTGGTTCTGATACCCGGGAAGCCACTAGCAATTCTTCTTGAACACTGGAGCTAAGGTGAAGCCATGCCATGAGTCTGGGATAGTTGATGTTACACATTCATACCAATAAAAGAGAAAGTAAAGAAAGACCAGAACATAGAACACATTTAAAAATTGGAAACTGGAACCCCTGTTGGTCCAGAAGACGAAGGCGGCTGGGTATCCTTCAAATGGGCTACTACCCTAGTATCATATGATGGGAAGGTCAAACCTTCTTGCTCAGGGAGTTTGTCGGACATGGTCTGTTCTGATGTATATTATTCAAATGATTTGCACCCAACATCAGACTGGAGTACATTAGGACCCAGTAACTATTTGACTGTCTAAGCCATTAATGTGATACCAGAAATGTTTGGGGTCATTAGATTTGCATATTTCCAAAATTTCAATCTACTTTCCCATATGACAGTCTGTCTTAGCCTGCAATGTAGAATTTTTATGCTCATTTTTAGGCTAGCAACCATGAGAGCCTGGAGATTGTTTATAGAGGAAGACTTAACAGATTACACAACTTGTGGTTTAGCTCTTTTTTTGCCCCTCAGTGAAGGCGCAAACCGATCTTTTTGTATTGCACATACACCAACATTGTAATTTCCCCACTATTGTTCATGTGGAATTTTTTCTTCCTAAATTCATATCTCCTGATTTCTTTATCGAATTTTTGTAAGTTTGGTTTTGTTTTACTCATTAAATGTTCCTTTCTTTTACTACGTGGGGATTTAGAGATTGCTTCCTTTCTTTAATGTTGTTTTGAAGCTCCTTAAATAATTTTATCACATTTATCTGCGCACTAAGGGGCATATTATCAAGAACGACGTTAAAAATTATCGCCGGTTTAGCGACAGAAAACTGCCGCTAAAGCGGCGATAATGGGCTTGATAATATGCCCTGGAGAATTCCAATAGAAGCCCATGTTCTGGTGTGAACATGGGCTTCTATTGGAATTCTCCAGGGCATATTATCAAGCCCATTATCGCCGCTTTAGCGGCAGTTTTCTGCCGCTAAACCGGCGATAATTAGCGCCGTTCTTGATAATATGCCCCAAAGTTGTCAATTTGTTTGCCATACCTACCAGGTATAAGCCTGATTTTCTAATTTAAGCCATATTCACCTAACAAGTCACTGAATTACTAATCTTGTATGGTACAAATGCTTTTTCGTATTATTATTATTATTATTGTAACTCTTATTGTGGTTGTTATTCTTATTCTTGGCATTGGAGAGGCACCGTTTCAATGTTAGTGAAGACAAAAGTATCAGGAATTTTGATAGCTGAAGGGTCACACCTTCAGTTTATTCCAGAAATTCAAGATGGTAGAAGCTGGATGATTTTCCAAAGAGACATTTATCAAAATTTCGGTGGCATTACACTAAACGCTCTACCTTCCCATTTTTAGGTCTCGCCTGAGCCAGCGAATGCGCTGGTCTCGCGAGACGTTTTGTAGTGTGGGCTTGCAGAAATGCGACCACAGCTTTTTGGCTGGCATCGAGTGTGCGGTTACGCACACAATGACGAGCAGAGGCGCCATATGGCTTTCCTCTCTCGTCATGGTGCGCGCACACCACTCGCCAGCCTGCTTTTGCCGTTGCGCGCATTCCTCGCGGCACCCTTTCCTTTCCTTGCTCTCCCAAGCGCCTCGCTCCGCCCCTCCCTCACCACAGAGCGCGTCCCCGCGATCACTTTCGCTTGATCGCGATCACTTTCGCTTTTACGGCCGCGCGGCCGCGTTACTTTAACGGCCGCGCGGCCAATGCTTGTTACAAATACCATTCAATGTATATTACTGCGCTACAGTGCATCCAATTTGATCAAACCGTACTTCATCTGAGTTACTTGGGTTAGCTCACAGATGTTAATGTGTTGTTTTCCAAAGCATAGCACCCATCCCATTATGCGCATTCTTCAAGTAAGCGAGCGGTGCCATACAAGTACAGTGTGTGACTAAAATGTTGGCGAGACTACTCTAAGGAGGGCCTAGATGTCGGCTGCTGATACTCATTGCAATGACTGATAGTAGAATGGGAACCTACATCTGACTGGCATGCAAGTCAGACATGTTTTCACTCGTGACTAGGCACGACTAAGGAACACTCTCCATTCCGTGGGATACAAGGGGCAACTTTGTGCCGATAGTATCTGTTTTACGTAACATCTTTTTCTCACTTGATTGCGTGTCGGTGGTTAAATGGCTGCTGTCTGTCCATCGCTTCAGAAATGTACGCAAGGCGCAAGGAAATGGAGAGTCTGGAGGGATGGTTCGGGAAACGAAGAAATATGTAATTCGGTGCGTGGGTTAAAGGCTTCCTGGGGAAAGTCGAAAGCGACCCAAAGCTGGGAGCTTAGTATAATAATAATAATATGGAAATAAAAAACCAAGGCCAAAGCATGCAGAAGGAAACGTTACTTTCGGCAAGAATCTGTGAATAATTGTGCAGGAAATCAGAGAAGGAATAACTCAGCAATTTACGGATCTAGGAAGCCACATCTATTTGAAACTTCACAAGCAGTTACTAAATGGAAGCCTTTACAGACATCGCTTAACATTAATACTAATACAAAATGGATTAGTGTGAACCAAACACCAATCTGAACTTGTAAAAATATAGACAGTCAGATTAAGATGTAGTTAATCCATTAATCTTTAGTACGACGAATACACAACAAACCTACAATTTAATTTACAAAGCAAAAACAAAGGGATCTAGAAAGTGGCTAGTAGTTTCTTCACATCATTCTACCTAATGGATACGTCACATCATCCTGGCCACTTGTCTAGGGCAGGCACGACCATCCTATCCATAATTTAGGAGTGATTTTCGCTGGTGATAGTCCATTTATTCCCAAAATAAATGCTGCTTCCTGAACTGAATTCCATCACCTTTGTCTGCTAGAGGGGGTTCTCCCCTGTTGCACAGCTTTGAGAAAATTGCCATTATCCGTGCCATGGTCAAATCATTGTTTGATTATTTTAACAGCCTGATGTCCGCACTTCATCACCCTCAGAACTCCAGAGTCCAAAATCCTGCAGCGTACCTGACATTTAGTCTGAAACAACGCTACCTTATCACCTCTCCCATGAGATCCCTTCATTGGCTGGTAGTAAATGAAAGAGGGCCCTTCAAGGCACTTTGCCTCGTTCAAAAGGCGTTCCTTGGCTGTGTGTCCAATGACCTCACAAAACTTCATCAACTATAAATTTAAAATCCTTCCTCTCACTCTCCCCTGGGGTACCCTTCTGCCCAAACATAAAATGATACCAGCACGAAGCAAGCAGACTGGTTCCGAGAGCGCACAGCACCTTCTTTGTGTGTGCTCACTTTGATCCAACAACCAGATGAGTGAGATAGGGGAGAGAGGAAAGAAAAGTAACAAGCATTGGCATAGCCAATAGGTCTCGCTTTTGGGACCTTATAAGTATTTAGTTATGCAGCACAATATCCTTGGTGCAACAACATCAACTGTTGCATGGCTAAACACTTATAAGGTCCCAAAGGCGAGACCTATTGGCTATGCCAATGCTTGTTTGAATTTGAATACAGGATTTTTTACCACCATGGTGGAGGATGAAGAAAGGTTTCTTCTTGAGGTGTATTTGGAACCATTTTTGTACTGGAGCCAGGCAGATTCTGCAACTGGTCAGACACATGATTGGATTTCTTCATCCTTAGGAGCATTTGGGCGGCTGTATTTTGAATGTATCGTAGCCCACTGAAAGTTAATGCTGACATACCAAGAAAGATGGATTTGCCATGCTCAGTAGGCTCAAGCGATACAGGCATTTATCACTTGCCTCTTCTGAGTGAAGTTTAGGGAAGAAAAGGTCCCGTACAAAGTTCTTAGGAAGAAAAAGCTGGGCACTGTATTTTGGGACACATGTCAAGTGTTAATCATGACGTCATGATATTGTATTTCATGGAGTGGGTTGGAGGCTGGTACCATGGAGTTATGCCAAAGTTTTGAATCCAATATGAAATTGTAAAAATGTAGGTTGTATATTATGTGTGTTATTTTGTGGGCAACACATATTAGATCAAAATCATTTTCTTGACTTGTAAAAACATTGAGAAAGGTAATCAGCTAATACCTAAGATGTTTTTATCTCATTCTTAGTGAGGGCAGAGATTTTAACTATTGCAAAGTTTTTAATATTTCTCTAGGAGCGTTACATGCTGCTAGCATCTTGGCATCTGATATATATAATTAGGTTATAACCATTCCCAATTAGTCCACTGCAGTCTCTAATAAAGAACAAAGTTGAGTGTATGGGGAAGCAAAGAATAATCTATGGTACAATTGTTTGATAAAGAGTGGGTCCATCCAAATTAATGTAATTTAAAGCAGATAGGGATACTATCCCCAAACATAAATCCCACACCCACCTTATTCAGACCTATATTGAACTTAAACTTATCAAACCTTTTACTAAACATTTGGTTGAATGTACTGATAATACGCTGCTATTGACAAGTATTTAATACCAAGAAGTCTACTGTTTAATTCTGGCTAATGAATTGTTACAGCCAATGATTAATTTGCTTTTGACTTCTATTCCAGATGATGTGGCTGTTGTTTTTGTGTTTTTATTGTCTTAGTTGATTATTTTTATGTCTTTGCTGGTTATTTTTTATTGTACATTTTTGGAACAGGTACTTTCTGGTTGGCTTAGGCGGTGCCCGAGCCAGGCAGAATCTACCACTCCTGTCAGGGTTAAGTGATTACACTCACTGTATAACCTGCACTCACCTTTGGGTTGCTTGACACTGAGCAGTCAGGCTTATCACAGAGGCGATGTTTAAAGCATTTGCACAGCACTCTCACACAATAAATACACTGAGCATCACAAAAGAGACTTCACATGAGGTGTATGTAAATAAAGATTGTATTCAACACACACATTGATTAAGACAACATGACATCATATATTTCTGGGCATAAATCACACTTGGAAATATTACTAGCAGAATTAGGCCCAACAGTGTTAAAATGACATTAGTAATATGCACACTTGGGAAAAATCCTATTTTACCCTAGCACCCTTATGCGGTCCGAAATGATTTCAGATACAAGCCCACCCTGGGGAATAACACAATTCAAATGCACACATTTCTAGGATTCACTCCAGGTCACAACATCAGGAATGTGTACACACAGGAATTTATAACACTTTTCAGCAGCACCGTGGGCCAAGGCCGCACGTGTAAAACCAATGTCAAAACAGAGTATTTGTTAGGCAATGAAACAAAGCAGTAAAGCAACACCGCTGCGCGGTGCAACTATTAGCAGGCTGTTCTCATGCAGCACACTCTCCCACACTCACACAGCACAGTAACGTGATGCAAAGGATATCAGCAAGTACTTATGAAGCACACTCGGGCACACACACACACTCAGTACCGTAACATGGTGCAAATGATATCCAGCAGGTCATTTGATAAGATGAATGCTGACCCCGTGGCACAATCCCTCCCGCACCTATCAGGTACCCCCCCACTACTCTGCCCACATGTTAGAGTCACAAACCCCCACCACTTACTATGCCGGTTTAAGGCCAGAGTCACATTTAGTCACGGGCCCAGGGGAGAAGGCTGGGAGTACTATCCGGGTAACCAGGCAACAGTCGACAAATTGGGGGTTGGCCACCACTCGGGGAGTTCACCCATTTTATGCAGAGCAGAAAAGGGCTAAAGGCTGATCCAGTTCCATCAAGAGATCCCTCAATTTGTCTTCTGGCACCAGCCCAGTTCTGCCGGCACCAGCCAGTTCTGTGGCACAGGGGGTCACGCAGTCTCTCGACCTGCTTCTGATTGCTCTCAGAAGTGTTCCTTAGCCCAGTCATTTACTCTTACCACCAAGGCCTGATCCAGGCTATACTACCTGGCAACACAAAGTCGTCAGGCCGGGTGAGAAGAGGGCAGATAATTTGCCGCTTGGAGGGCAAGATGGAACACTTGGTGAATGGGGGTGCAGCTGTCCCTGCACCCCACGGGATGTGATGCACAGCATCTGGTGTGCATTGATCTGAGTCGCACCAGACAATCCAGTCACACTGAACCACAAGTCAGGTTCTCTGTTCCTCCCTGGAAATGAGGCAGAACGTCTGGCGCACGATGATGCGAGTCGCACCAGACAATCCGATTACACTCAACCCACAGTTGGGTTTGCAGTACCTCCCTGGAATGAGGTACAACATCTGGTGCTCGATGATTCTAGTCGCACCAGACAATCCGGTTCCACACACATAGTCACAAGTTAAGTAGTACCACACGAGGTAGAATGAGGCACTACTACCAACGTGCCTTCCCTCCGAGGGTCGCAACCTGTGAATCGGACACTGCATGCAATGAGCTTGCATTCGGTGTGTCGCACAAGAGAGATGCGGCACAGACGACGAAGCAGGCGATGTGGGCCCTGCAACTGGTGAATCCGCTCACCACCAATGAGACGCTTGTGCATGCTGAGGCCCCACGATGCAATGGGCACACTCCTTAGATGCGGGCATGGTTTGGGGGCTCCACACAAGGCAATCTGGAATCCAGGCACAATTCTTGGTTCCTCGCTCCCCCGGCGCTACAGTCAGGACCCAGCAGATGAAGTAGGCACTCAGGGCACCTCTCTCCAGGTTAAACACGTAGACGGTGTAGGTCCCTCACATGAGGTCTTTGATGTCCCTGAGACCTCCGCAAAGAACAGTGGGCAAGCCAACAAGCCCTTGGAGAGCGCACTGTAGGGTGCCACACAGCAGCAGGTAGTCAGCCTAGGCCAGCCACTATTCAGGCAGGGGGCACGGTCCTTTTCAGTGGCAGTCTTGTGTGCAACAGATTCCTCTGGCAGTGTGCACCACGCAGTCTAGGATCTCTGGTCCCACAGCCCCACAATTATATCTCTGCCCTGCTGAAGTATGGCACCATTAGTTATTACTGTAGTGTGCCAATGAAGTTGGGGCTAGTTCAGAGGATTCCCCTTTGAACCACAGATGACTCCCCTAAATTTTAGTCCTGTCTGCCTTGAGGCCTTGGAATGCAGATCTTAATCTTTAGTGGAGCAATGATCTGGCTCCCAAAGGCCAAGTGTCAAAACCTCTTCCTCCAATCTATCCAGCCCATTCCTCAAATGGCAGAGGTCTGTCATTCCAGTTGCATGCCCAATGTTTATGGCTGTCTCTGGGAAATGCACAGATGTGCTCCCCCAGCCTTCAGTGTGGACTGGAGTCAAACTAAAGGGCACACAAAAGAGTTTAGCGCAGAGAAATGCCCACTTTCTAGAAGTGGCATTTCGATGCTAGTAATGACAAATCCACCTTTACCACAAGGGAGGATTAGTCATTGTGAATTGAATGATAGGAATAACAGGAGGCTGCTCCACAGTAAGCCACCACTACAGCTTAAAGTAATCTCAGCCATTCCCCCATGTTAACCTATGGGGAAAGGAAACCTCATAGCTAGTGAAAGCACACATGGGGGTTCTTCACTACCTAGTCAGGGAACACACATGTTTACCTGCCCTACCTTACACCTATCACTTGTCCCACCCCCTCCTGGGCTCCCCCTATGAGTGCTCTAGCATTAGCTAAAGGCACCCTCATCATTGGCCAATGATTTAGAAAGGCCAACCTGAGCATAAGTGCAAATGCGCACACACAGGCCTGCAATGGCAGGCTTGAGACATGGTTGAAAACACCATGAGGCTACTCCCTGTTGTAAGCTAAAACTGTAGTTTAAAATTCAATCACCAATTTCCCCATACTGACCCATAGGAAGAGCAGACCTCCTAGGTAGAAAAAACCAACTTGGGGATTATTCACTACCCGGGCAGGGAACACACATGTGTGCCTGTCCTGCCTTTATTTATTTTACTTTATTTATTTATAAAGTTTTGTTAGCACGAACAAGACCCAGATGGGTATCAGAGCGCTTCACAATTTGGAGTGTCATAAATAAGAAAGGGAGAAAAACCAACGTAATTTGAGAATGCATGTAAGGAACAGTGACAGAGGGGGTATCAAAGAACATCACATTTAAATAATACAAAGCGTGCTGGGAGAAGAACAAACATAACTTATGAGAGTATAACCGAACAACTCTGGGCTTCACAAGTGATAGTCTAACACAGTAGTTAATCCAAGGTCGGTGAGTGAGACAGACGAGCCATGGTCATTTAAGGCAAGAACATTTTCATAAGGATTATTTTCACTTCCTTTTTGAAAGAAGCCATTGATGAGATTCTGCGGACTTCCATTAGGAGAGAGTTCCAGATCTTCGGGCTGAGCCTGAGAAAGCTCTGTGCCTCATTCTCTTTTTGCAGCAAATCTGTGGTTTCAAGAGGAAAGAGTTTGCACTTGTTAATGGTCTACCCCCTCCTGATAGTTCTAGCTTTTGCGCCAGGTAACGGGGAGTTTTGAAATGGAGGGCTTTGTGAGTCATGCAGGCAATCTTTAGTTGTATTCTTGATTCAAATGGCAACCAATTTAGGTATTTTAGGGATGGGGAAATTTGAGCATTTCTATTTGTACCCATAATCAATCTGGCTGTGGCATTCAAGGAAGCCCTTAGTGGGGCCAAGGTATATTTGGGGAGGCCAGAGAGCGTAGCACTGCCATAGTCTAACCTCTGCAAAACAAGTACTTGAACCACCTGCTTAAAGTCATCTTGTGGAATGAATGGTTTGAGATTCCTAAGTATCCTCATTTTGTGGTTAGCACCCTTGCAAACCTTACTAATATGATTCTTCATGTTCAGGTGCATGTCCAGGGTGATTCCGAGAGATTTGGTAATGTGGGGAGAGCAGTTGTAGGCTGTGAGGGGTTTCATCCAACGGTCTATCTTGGGAGTGTGATTAGGCAGAGATATGGGAAGGAATTCCGTTTTGGAGGTGTTGAGCAGAAGGTGGTTCTCAGTTAGCCAGTTTTGAGTATTCGTCAGGGTAGAATTGAGTGAAGTGAAATCTTCAGAAGAGGTGATTTTCAGGTAAAGTTACGTGTCATCCGCATACATGTGAAAAAGAGTGTTCGTGGAATTTAGTGCATTTGGTAATGGTTCTATGAATATTTTAAAGAGTATCACTTGTCCCAGCCCTCAGGGCTTACCCTAGGGGTGTCCTAGTGGTAGTAAATGGCCCCATCAGCATTGGGTAATAGTTTAGAAATACCAACCTGAGCATAAGTGCAACTGTGCATACACAGGCCTGCAATAGCAGGCTTGAGACATGTTTGAAAGGCTATTCTTGTGAGTGGCACAATCAGTGCTGCACCCCACTAGTAGCCAGGGCAGTACATGCCCTGGGTATGTGGTATATCTCTTTACAAGGTATTCACAGGTACAGCACCCAAACCAAGCAGATAAGCACAACTTCCTATCATGTGCAGGGAGGGTACTTGCACTTTCACACTGCATTACAGTGTGAAAGTGCCCCGAGTCCTAAGGCCACGACAAGAGAATCAGCAAAAACCAGAAGGAAAAAAGCTAAATGTTTTAGTGAAATCCCCTAAGAAGGGCCATGTCCATTATACATATTGTAATATAAAATATATAATACTGTAACAAATAAAACAGTTCCCTTTGTTGGAAGCAGAGTGTTCAGATACTTCCATCTTTTTGTATGCCCCACCAAGTACCTTCTGCTTTAAAACGTTTTAACCGCTACTCACCCTTCCTATGAGTCAAGTACATAATTTATACGATTTTTGTAGTCCCATTCTAAGGCCCCCAAACAAGTGCCACATACAATCCTAAATGTGCCATGCACCATTACAAACCCAATGAAGAACTGCCAAGCTACAAGTGGCTTGTGAAAACTAACTACTGAGGCTTTACTGTAGATCGGGGAACTTTGGTAATCCAGCCACCCCTCTATCAGAAGGTCTACCATAACATGCATTTTATTCTTTTGAATTTCATTAATGGAATCCAAAAGTTTTAATTTAACTAAGTTGGAGGTTTAATAACATTTGTTAACAGAAAGGTCTTAAGTGCAGCAAGGAGATAGGTGGTATCGTCTTAGTGGCATAATATCGCTGGTAGCAGGTTAGCACATCACACATAGAAATAATATCTAAACGATTCAACAAAAGTTAGTAGTCTCCATCTAACAGGCACAGAGGTGGCACGTAGGTACCTGGCTATATTTCCTGGTTTATCAGACTAGCTGTCCATTCATATGTTAGAGGCAAGGAATACATTCTTGAGGTTACAGTTGTACTAAGCAGATTCTGCTGAACATAAATGACCCTTGACTAAAGTGCAAGTTAGCTACTAGTTATAAGCAGTGGCCTAATTCTGGTTATATTTTGTGTTGCAAAAATGATAGGCCAAATTCACAAAGAGGGCATACATTTCAGAATGCATGGTGTCGGCCTAAGATTGCAGAAATGTATCAGTGGTTAACTTATTTGTGAAACTTCAAGGAGCTTTGCTAAGCACAAGTTATAATTGTGATGGAATTTGGTTAATATTTTTCGCTTGTGGCTGTGTTTCTCAAACATTGGTTCACTGAGTCTTTGCATCACATAGTTCCTGCTTGCATAGGGTTAAGAAATTGTTGAATTAAAAATGTGCAGCTTTATACACCTCCATACACCTTTTTAAATATGTTTTCGCGTAATGGAAAATATTTTTCGATGAAATAGGAGATAATGTTACAGTCTGTGACACTTTCAGCAGCACTTACGCTTCAGCAGCACTTGTGCTTAGGGCGTATATGTCATGGGCAGCTACATGTGGGAGGTGCGCTTAAAATATATGTGAGGACTGACAACCTTATGATTGCATGCATTTACCTTAGCACTGTTCCACTTAAAAAGTCCAGCTCTAGAGACCTCGTTGACTCTTACTACAGCAAAAGTTATTCAGACATGGCCTTACCTTTGTGTCAATATGAAACAGTGAATTACAATGTTTCCCATGTGTGTGTCACATTTACACAGAGGGTCTTCTTACAAGTTGTCTGTTATTTGCTTTAGGGATCTTTGATTCTATCGGGTATCCCTGTACCAAATAAGGGGTATTCCAAGTTATTCCACCTGGAATGGGGAATGACATGTGGACCCTGGAACACTGGGCCCATTTCTGCATGACATTTTTCCTTTTGGGCTGATTATCTGGCACTTTTCTGTTGACTTTTACCACCTGCTTTGAGTGGGCGAATTGCAGCAAGTGATTGCTGTAGGTAAAGTGGGTATGGAGAACAGGGAGGGCAGGACAGTGCTGTGAAGAGTAGTCTGCTCTCCAGTGGTAATGTAGGCAGGCTTCTGCCCATTATACCTGCCATAGCTAGTGGTGGATATGCCCTTAGTGAAACCAGGCCCTGTGTTTCTTGACCATGGGTTACTGGAGGTCAGTATTTGTCGATCTTGCAATCCTGCGTCCTGAGAACAAGAGACCATACAGTATCACCCACAGCGGTCCCGCCAAGCATATTACTGCCCCTGACTGCCACAACACTGCCAGGGAACGGCGGGTTTCTGGTGGCTGTGGTGGTCTCACCACCCATATTGTAATAGGGAGGTCAGGAGACCGCCACCACCGCGCCCCGGGAGTCCGGTGGTCTATGGACCGCCAGACTCGGAATCGGGGCCTAAGAAAGCTTTGCTTGCATCTCTTTATAGTAACAAAAGAGATGTTATATTATATGCCGAGAAATATTATCAGTTAATTTTAAGTGAGAAGAAGGGAGTAGGGGAAATTAAGCAGTGGTATGCTTTACTTCCTTCTAGTAGTACTAGAGCCATTCGGGCATTCTGGTACATTGTATACCTTGCAAGTTTTTCCTTTCCCAGACACTTCAGGCCCACATTATGCCCAAGAAGTAGGTCCAACACTACCTTGTTAAATGAATGCAATGAGCCAGGGTTGGTTTCCGATGGTAACAACTCAGATCCAGAGCCTAGAGTCGTTCAGCATGCTACCTCTGTGTTTTTTCCGGGATGATATTCATGAAGTGCTCCTTTTTCAAAAATTGGGTAAGGCACCGAGATTAGATAAAATTCCAGCAGATCTTTATAAATCAGAATCTGAGGTATAGGATCCTTATATATTGGTAGTGTCCAATGCAATAGTTTGATGACCACCCATTCTGAATATGTGCCTTGGTCCCAAAATTAGTGCCATTTATTTAAAAGGCAGTCATACATGTTCGTGGAATTACAGGCCAATAAGTTTTATTGATAATATAAAAAGTATATTTTGTAAAATGGTAGAGGCCAAGCTAAAAGATTGGATAAATGATGCAGATGTGCTTTCTCATCATTAAGAAGGCTATCACTATCAAGTCTACAAAATGTATCACTGTTGATGGAATTGTTGAATTAACATTGGCATTTGACACAGTACCTCAACATGCACTATAGAAAATACTTTATGATATGTGCACCCTGCTAAATCTCCAGGAGTTAACTCAACTGATCTTCTTAAAAATAACAATGCTAGAGTAAGATGGGAAAGCATATGTAGCTGTCCCAATTACCGGGGTCCTAATTGCCTGCAGATTCGCCTAGGGGGTGTCTTGGCACCCACCTTGTTTACTCTCTTTAGTACTGTGTTATTCGCCATCTCATGAATTGTGCTAATGATGCTCCTGTTTTACTAGTGAAAAAAGTGCCCATTGTTATTTGTATGTGACACCCTGATAACGAAAAATTTGCAGAAGAGTTTTTCAGATTTTTGTTTGGTAAGGGGGCACGAGATTAATGCTGTGAAAAACAAATTTGTGATTTTTAACCCACATTTTTTTTAAAACATAACATTCACTGTTCCATTCTGGGATGAGCCTTATAGTTTGATTATCTGCAGATCAGATTGGCTGCCAACAAAAGCTACTTTGGGTTTGGGTTTGTAACAAGGTTGGGCTCTGACTCTGTCTCCTCCCCATTAGAAGTTCATGAAGCCCTGACTCAGTCAATAGTCCTGTTTGGCTCAGAAATATTAGAGATAGCTTGTTAGACATTTCAGTCTTAGGGTGGTCTTCACCCAAATTTTTTGCCTCCCTTCTTCATTTTTGCTGTTCTTGTTTTTGCTGGCCTTAGGACTGCACACTTTACCACTGCTAACCAGTGCTAAAGTGCATGTGTTCACTCCTTAAAACATGGCACCACTGGCTTATCCCCAATTGGCATATTTAATTTACTTGTTAGTCCCTATTAAAGTGGCACTACATGTGCCCAGGGCCTGTAAATTAAATGCTACTCGTGGGCCTGCAGCACTGATTGTGCCACCCACTTAAGTGGCCCTCTAAACATGTCTCAGGCCTGCCATTGCAGCCTGGGTGTGCAGTTTTAAAACAACCATTTTCGACCAAGCAAAATGAACCATTAGCCAGGTCCAAACCTTCCTTTTAATACATAGGCCCCTAATCTGAGGCCAGTAAGCAAACTATGGAGCATGCACTGTTCTTCTGCCCCGTCTATGTGAAGGGGAGGAAAATATGGATACTGCCAGTATGATGAAATTTAAGGGCCAAAAAACATGTTGTCTCTTCGTATTTTAAGATACGACACAAGTCAAAGCATTGTTTTTGCTGTCTCCCGCTACCTTCTGATGATGGAAAGGACTAGGCGCATTATGTTCAAGGTTAATGTGGGTCATGATATCACAATAGTACAGGGTGCTCCCAGCGTCTCTACTCCTCCTCATGCACTAGCACTTTGAGACGTTGTAGCTCATGACTGTACCTGTACATTTTTAAAGCATAGGGTGCCATTAGAACCTTTGCTTTCCCCTATGTGCCAGTTCCATGAGAATGTATGGACCAAGACTGCTATGTTCACCTTTGTAACTCTTTTATGGACCTTATGAAATGTTTTGGCTGAGTCGATTTTATCAAATATTTTATGATGCATGTTTGGTCTAAGCAAGTTTTATTGCTTTTTTGGTGTATGTTTGTCTGATTTTATTGTTTTATACTATGTTTTACTGATCTTTATTGGCTAACAGCCGAAATAAAGATCTGGAATGAATGACATATAAGTGAGCCCTAGGGTAGGCCATGGACAGCCCAGAGGGCATGGTGCAGTGTATTAAAAAAGTTGAATATGTACTCTTAAGTTTTACAGGTCCTGGTAGTGAAAAACTCTTAAATTCATTTTTCAGTACTGCAAGGCCTACCTCTCCCATTGACTAACATTGGAGTTAACTTATTACATTTAATAAGCTGTAATTTTCAAATGGGAGCAGGTAACTAGTTCATGTTTAGTATCTTTGGATTAATGAAAAATCCTAAATTATGTTGAAGTCAGCCACACACAATAGAAAGCTTAGGTGTGCATGGATGGGCTATCAGTGGCAGTATAGGACGGCGGAGGTGCACTCAGCCCTACTTACACTTGAATAGGCGTTGTCCTGCCTCTACACAAAGGCCTGCCTACCCACTGTAGTTAGCCTGGAGCCAGGGAAGGGAAGGAAGGATGCCTAGGGACTTCAAAGGAAAACCTCTAGAAGCTTCTCCCCCATTTCAAAGGCACAACTGGATATAAATACGGGACCTCAGACATCAACTCTTCGGTACACTTCTGGACCTGTGGGCACTCTGCCATGAGGAAGCACTGCTGTGCTGCTGAAGAGCTGCCACCATACTGGATTGCTGCCATGCTGGACTGCTGCTCTGCTGGACCACTGCCTTGCTGTTCTGACCAGCTGCCCTCTTGCCTGGGAAGAAGGACTGGACCTGCATCTCTTGAACCCAGAACTACAGAGTGATCCCAAAGGCTAGTTGGCTGACCTCCTGACTTGAACCTCAGGTACAGAACTCTCCAGCAACCTTGCTTTTGCACCTGGATTCTGCCATCTGTAAGTCTACCCTGCCAAGTGGTCCACCCCAGTCCTGAACCCTTAGAAGTGGGCCTAAGATGCTCTGCCAACCTCTGTGGATCCAGCAGAACCGACATGGCCCAAACCCCAAGCAGAACCAACTCATCGCCGCTGGTGCATGGATCGGACCCACCTCAAAGACCTGCACGGTATCGCAGCTCATGACCACATCTGAACCGCTGCTGTGCGACGCATCCTTGATGCAGATCCTCGCATCCCTCATCAAGGGCAGCCTCGACAACGACGCCAGGCTCTGCATTACAGCCTCACACCTTTGCAGCTCCTCGGAACATGTGCATCACCCTGACACTAGCTTAAAACCAATGGACCTTTAGGGAGGAGGCATGGAAAGCCCTGATAGAAGCCAGCAGACACTCTAACAATGTAACCTTTTGTAAGGTCATTATTGCTCCCTTCTTTAGAAAGAACGGTGGACACAGTTATACCCCCTGAGGTCTGGGTAAAGTATTTTTCTTCTATTGACTCAGCAGGTTCAATCGAGGAGCTAGGTGCATTCCACAACTCACAGGGGAAAGTCATGATATCACCGAGCCCTCAGTTTTTAATACAGAGGAAGTTATTCAGGTTATTAACAACTGCATAAAAGGAAAAACCCCTGGTTCAGATGGTCTCCCATTAGATATGTTTGAAGAATATATTGATCTCTGAGCTGAACTTGTTACGAATGTGTTGAACGCTGTGTCAAAATCTGGTCAGATTACCTCCTGGAGACAGTCGGTCATTGTTTCGATATTTAAAATGGGAATAAAGCCAACCCTAATTGTCTAAGCCTATTTCCCTTTTAGATTCCACCCTTAGGGTGTTTGGAAGGCTAATTTTGTCCAGACTAAAATATTGTGCAGAATAAAACAATAAGGTATGTGATGTCCAATATGGATTCCGAGAAGAGATTGGTACAGTCGAACAATGCTTGAATTTTTTAAAATATTTATTTATTAGAGTTTGGTTGCATAGAAACCAGAACAAGTGGTAACTTAACCATACGACACAGCAAAGGAATCTTCCAGTGATTACATGACCAGCATAGAAACAATACTTCACACAGCACTTAGGCCCTCACATTGAGAATCCACCCATGTTCGTTGTCTCAGTCCGTCTCATGGCCCAGTCATTCCCCCCCCGCTGCCCACATGTCCCATTTAGTGATCTTCCTCTGTCACCTGTGTGTGTGTTGGGTTCACATTGTCGGTCTCAGCTGTGTTTGAGTGTTCTAGAAGGTATAGTCTCAAGGGGTCCCATATATCCCTTGGGCGAGATGTGGACGGCATCAACTCAGCATATATATTCAATTGTTCCTGACAGAATATGAGGTCATTTAGCCATTCTTTGAATTTAGGTGCTCTCCCTCTCCCCCACCTGCAGGCGACTCTGCGCTTGGCCAGCAGCAGCGCCAAGGAAACATATCTTCTAAATGAAGCATCTAGGTCCCTCGTGCATCCCAGTAGTGTGACAAGTGGCGTGTCAGGTATGTGTAATCCCGTCATTTGATACAGGGCCTTCAGCACCTCGGCCCAATATTCCCGGACAGGAGCACAATCCCAGGCCAGGTGTAGAAAGTCAGCGCCCCCCCTTCCACATCTATCGCAGTTATACGAGACTCTTAGATGAAAGCGCATAAGCTTTGTGGGCGTATAATACAGGCGGTGTAAATATTTATAGTGGATAATATGCACCCTGCTGCTGGCTGATACTTTTCCAGTCTGTTGACAACAGAATGACCATTGATCGTCACTTAAGGGGAAGCCCAGTTCTTCCTCCCATCGCGTTCGCGCTGTAGGGGTTTCGCGCGGGCTGTCTATTTGGGTGGTGCGATATAACATGGAGACGACATGTGTGGGGGCAGGATTCTGGAGTAGGGCATGTAACGGGGCCATGATGGGCGGCTCATTTGGGAATTCTGGAGTAAGAGTTTTAATATCCTGCCGAAGTCTGACATACATGAAGAGTTCCATGGAAGTTGGTGAGGCATCCCCAAAGAACTCTTCCCGGGTGCGAAATCTCCCGTTCTTATACAAGTCCCCCCAAATTGGCGCTGCAAATTTCTGGAGCAACTGTCAACAGCCCCCCTCTTGTGTTACTGGGATATCCATCCTCCCATGTAGGGGCAGCAGAGGGGAGTAGAGTATATTCAGTGTAAGGCGGTTGGCTATGTCATGCCAAGCTCTGTTTGTGCAGTCGACTGTGGTCGGGTCCCTGCAGCTACGGGCGGTCGGTGAGCTCAGGTAGGCCGAGTAGGGGACTGGTGCCATGTGCCCATTTTTGACAGCTAGGTGGGGCATATTTGGTGGTTGGTTCATCCAGTATGCAGCATAGTGAGCTTGGGCACCAGAAGTAAAGTTCCATATCTGGTATTTCAAATCCTCCGGGGATGAATGGTTGAGTCATTGTTTCCCATTTTAGTCTAGGCTGTTTCCCTCTCCAGACGAGTCGAATAAGCTGTGATTTGAGAGTTTTGAAGAAGTGTTTACTGGGGCATATGGGATATGGATGAAGAGATACAATAACTTGGGAAGTATTACCATTTTTATCAGCGAGGCTCTCCCCGCCAACGATAAAGGCATAGCAATCCATCTGGTGATCTTATCTTTTTAGCACTTCTAGCGCCCGCCCATAGTTCGCTCTCATGAGTTCCTCTCTATCTCTTGTCGCCACGATACCTAGGTATGTGACTGCACTGTCACACCAGGCCAAGGGGAAGTCCGGGTCGAACCTTTTAGCCGTGTCAGTGAGGGGGAAGATTTGAGATTTACTCCAATTAATATTGATGCTGGAATACATACCAAATTGTATGAATTCACGCAAGATTGGATTGAGGCTTTCCTCGGGGTCCCGGAGGTACAAGGTGAGGTCATCGGCATATAGGAAAATTAAGATTTGTCGTTCGGGGTATATTATAGCATGTTCACGATGATGCTGGCGTAATTTAGCTGCCAATGGTTCCATCCCAAGCACAAAGAGGAGGGGCGACAAAGGGCACCCCTGCCTCGTTCCTCTAGCAATGCTGAAGTCAGCGGAGAAAACTCCATTGATCAGTATTTTAGCCTCCAGTTTGGTATAAAGTAGCTGGATCCAGGCCAAAAATGGCACAGGGAAGCCCATTCGCCTGAGTACACTAGCCAAATAATCCCACCCTAAGGAATCGAAGGCTTTAGTGGCGTCTAAGAAGACCGCCACTGCGTTCGTTTCTGGATGGATGTCCTGTAAAACGGCAAACAGGGTCCGTAGGTTGTGTGATGTTGCTCTGCCAGGTGCAAAACCTGACTGATCCGCCAGTACTAAGGCACTCATGAGAGGGCTGATACGATTTGCCACTATTTTTGCTAGGATTTTAGCATCACAATTGATGAGGGACAGCGGTCTATATGAGTCGCAGTGATCTCCCGCTTTCCCAGGCTTGAGTAGGGATATGATGAGAGCCTCACGCAGTGTTTGGGGAAGGACCCCTGTTTCTCTTGCTTTCTCATAAACGTGCCTGAGAATCGAGATGAGAATGGTACTAAAAGTTTTGTAAAACTCTGCTGTGAGCCCGTCAGGGCTCGGTGCCCGTCCAGATCTAAGTTGCATGATCGTGGCTCGTATTTCGTCATCTTCAAAGTCTGCCAGAAGAAACTCCCTTTGGGCATCTCCCAGCCAGCCCAATGCCGTATCTTCGTCCTGCGTGATCAGTATAGTGTGCTGTAAAATTTATGAAACGTGGCCAATATGTCCGGATTGTTTCTGTGTCTCAAGGATTGTAGAAGAGAACCTAGGTGGTCAAGTCAATTCTGTTAATGCCTTCCCTGGTCTCTCTCCCTCCCCGTATTGCCGGGCTCGGTAGTATTTCCCCCTGAATTTGCATTCCCTGTCAGTCGTCTCACGATATTCCCTCAGCACCTCTCTGATGCGTTTTTGTGTCTCAGGGGTGGGTGCGGAGTGCATTAAGCCTTCTAAGTGTTTTAGTTATTTTTCCAAATTCTGAAGTGTGTTACGTATGTCTCTCAATATCCCACCTCCCTTAGCAATGCATATACCCCGAATAGTTACTTTAAATGCCTCCCACACTGTGCAGTATTGCGACACTGAATCTATGTTACGTGGGAAGAACTCTTCTATCTCTTGTTCCAATTCAGATCGGAAGACGGTGTCTAACAGGGCATGCATGGGCAATCGCCAAAACCGATATGGCGAGTCCTCGCATGGTGGGGTGAGAGTCAGCAATACTGGCGAGTGGTCAGAATAGGTGCGGGGTAAGTGCATTGATTGAGTGAGCCACGGTTTCAAGCCTCGGGATAGTAGCCATCCGTCAATACGTGACCATGATGAGTGTACCGTGGAGTAGCAAGTGCCTTTTCTACCGGTCGGGTGCAAGTTACGCCAGGCATCTATCAGTCTGTGTTCCGTAATGATGTTTCTGAGTTGGCGTTGGGCGTTTGTGTAATGGTGTGGCTGTGGGTGTGACCGATCCATTTCTGGATCTAATGTAATATTGAAGTCCCCGCCCCATACTATATGAGTGGACTGATGTCCAGAATCTTCCCCCATAGGACGTGATAAAATTCGGGATCGTCAATATTGGGTCCATAACAGCAGACAAATGTTATGGATTGGGAGGCTAGATTTCCCCATATGATACAATAGCGGCCCTGGGGGTCTGTTAATGAGCCCATGGCTGTGTAAGGAAGACTATGTTTGATCAGTTTAGTTGTACCCCATGCGTAAGTTGAGTACGAGGAAAAGCAACTGTGTGCTGCCCATCGGGCCGCAAATGTAGTTGGAGCTGAGGGGCCGAGGTGTGTTTCCTGTAGCATAGCGCAGTGTATGTTATGTCTGTCGTGGTATGCTAAGACATGTCAGCGTTTGCGGGGATCGCCTAGGCCGCGCACGTTCCATGTTAGGATGTTATAGTTAGGGGGACCAGGGCGGTTCATTTCGAGTGCATGTGTGCATTTCCGTGCTGAGTGTGAGGGCTATTATCTGTGTCGAAGTGGCACTGGTCAAGCTACTTGTGGTCATGGCGCTGTCTTGTGTCGTAAACTGTCCTCCCCTCCCTCCCCCCTCCCACAACAGCAGCCCAATCCTGCTGTGATGCATGTACCTTCCCTCCCACCCTAACAAACCCGTAACTGCATCCCCAACGGGGGAGTGTATGGTGACAGATTCGTCTACAACTACCCAGTTCATATTAGGGATGACCTTCTGGGTAAAGTCAAGAGGGCGTCACAGTTCTCCCTCACATACGCGAGGCACTCAGGAATGGATATAGTGTCCCGTATGGCTGATAAGGTCAGGTGTTTTTCAGGAGGGAGATCCATGCTGTGGGCTTATAGTATATCATCATGGTTATCTTCGTCACGCCTTGTCCTGCGTGGATTTGGAGCAAGTTCCATCATGGCCAGCAGCCCTTGTCCGAATTGGTGTCTTCAGCGTTTGTCTCACTCTATGTCCGAGAGGGCGGTCGTAGATCTGATTGGGCTAGAGGAGGAACCACATCTGGGAGATTTTCCAAGTGTAGATTTCAGGAAATCGTTAACATGTTGGGGGTTTGTGAAAAAATGCTGCTTGCCCTGATGTGTGATTCTTAGACGTGCCGGAAAGAGCATGGCGTAGGTGATGTTTGCCAGTTGAAGTTTCTTTTTAACGGGAAGGAATTTTTTGCGAGCTTCTCGGACCGCCATGGTGAAGTCCGGGTAGATGGCTATCTCAGTGCCTTCAAACGATAGCTGCTGTTTCTCCCTCGCTAGCCGCAGCGCCGTATCTCGATAATTCAATATTCTAGCGATTATTGGTCTTAGAGGGGCTCCCGGTGGAGGTTGGCTGGCCAGTGACCGATGCACTCGCTCCACTATCAATGGTGCGGAAAATACTTCTCTGCCGAACAGTGTGGTAAGGAGGCGTTCTACATATTCCTCCATTTTGCCCGTGTTTGTGGACTCTGGCACGGCAAGAATTCTAAGGTTGTTTCTGCGTGATCTGGATTCTAAGTCTTCATTCTTTGCTGCTATCACTTTCAGAATTCTGTCCATGTTTAGTAGTTGCTCCTTATGCTCGGTGGAGGAGTCCTCCAGGTCTGAGATGCGTTGCTCCGTTTCCTTCAGATGCTCGTCGTGTTGGTCTAGCTTGTGCGTAATGTTGTCCATTCTTGTGCACATAGCGTCCATTTTGGCTTCTATTGAGGTTAGGCTGGATTTCATGGCAAAGAGGAGTTCTTTCAGGTCTTCTGTCGAGGTGTGCGCGCCCGTGGATAGCGCATCTGCCATGTCGCCTTCCGAATCCACTTGCGATCTGGCGGATTTGCGAGCTTCGAATGGCAGCTTAGTTTGCTTCCCGTCAGTCTGGCCCATTCTGCCTGTTGTATGCCTCGTTAACTCGCTGTCAGTTCTGGATTCTGTTGGAAAGGTTGGGTGCAGGGGAATCAGTGTGCATCTGTCTTAGTTTAGGACTGCGATACAGGAGTCACAGTATGGCTTTCCAGTGGTTGATACCTTCTGTCTCCCTGCATCCTCTGAGCCACCGCTGATCACCAAGCCACCGCCGTCCAGTCAGAGAGTATGTGTTACAGTTGGATAAGCTGGAGCCGGCCCTTTGGGTCTATGTATCCTCTCTGTCTGCCCCAAAACCGGGCAGCGCTGGCCTGTTAGGTCTTGGTCAGGTACTCCTGCTGCGGTTGTGTCCGTTGTCGCCTGGCTTGCAGGAGATACAGCGACAATCGTATTTGCTATAGGTTGTAAAGGCACGTAGTACTGGGACGGTGGCTTCACACAGCCCCTGCCTACACTGTGGCATGCTCTGAATCACTGTGAGTGGAGGCGGTGCGTCGCAGCAGTAGCCCAGAATCGACACGTGTCCCAGTCCGTACAGCTACGCAGCACACAGTGGCTGGCAATCTGCTCCGGAGGTGTCATGGGGCGGACCGTGTTGTTGGTTGGGCTCCCCCTGCGCTTCCTCCGTTGGGATCGATGTCATGCGCCTTGCGCTCGCTGCAATCCCTTGGTTCCACTCTGGGCACCGTCCCCTCCCAGGTGATCTCCCCAGGCCCCGATCGGAGGTTGGGAGCAAAGAGGGGGGGAGGCGGCCCTCCCATGATCCCTTGACTGTCGCAATGGCAGCAGTGGAGAGCCCTCAACCGTGCCCCCAGGCGTCAACGATCGCCGATCTGCTCGCTGAATGTACGTGGGGGGCAATGGTTTTTCTCACGCCCCTCAGGCTGGTACGACCTTCCGCAGCGGCACCCTCTTACCGCAAGGCAGAGCTTGGCCCGCAGCGCTCTTTTGTGCAGGCGATGGGCAGGAGCCGGCAAGACCACCCTCGATGCAGCAGCGCAGAGGGAGCCAGCTCGGCACTCCAGGCCCGCCGACCCAGTCCCGGCGCAGCCGGCGGAGGGGTCACAACACCGTTTTTCCCTGGCTCCCTCAGGAACCTCCCTACTCCTCCGGCAGCAGGGCGGGGGTCGGCTCCACCGGTGTTGGTATCAGGCGCAGTGGCCATTCCCCTACTTCGCAGCTGTGTCCCGGCTCACGGTCCTCCTCCCGGCGGTAGCAGCCGCTAGATGAAGGGCGCGACCGTCATCTTGAGACTCGCCCAGGGCCTGTCATTGTCGGGTTATCTGCGCCATATAGATCGTTTCTGCAGATTCTTCTAGCGTCCCACGGGGCCGACAGGCTTCCGATAGTGATATATGCCGCTATATCTTCTGATCATCGGCATATGGGCAGGATATTGGTATTTATTCTTCCTGAGCAGCAAGAGCCTCATGCAAGTGCGGCCATCTTGCTTGTGCGTCCTCTAGCACCCCCCAACAATGCTTGAATTTACATCTTTTAATTAGTTAGGAAATCCAAGCAAAAAATGATTTGTTTTACACGGCTCTTATGGATTTGTCGTGTGCATCCAACTTTGTAAGTCATTATATAGTGTGGAGTCTTCGGTCTGATGTGGTGGGAAGAGCATAATATATCTCTTAAGACAATTGTATGTTGATACCACGGCTTCAGTACTGTATGGTAGAAAGGGTGACTGTACTGGGCAGTTTGATGTGTTTAGAAGTGTAAGGAACTGGTGTATTCTAGACCTGTTTCTTTTTTCTCTCTTCATAAATAACATAGAGAAAGTTTTAGTAGACATGGCTGTTAATAAGCCCCAAATAGGCTCTCTCCCATATCCCCTCTTGCTCTGTGCAGACTACGCCATTTTGATGGCATGGATGGAGAGTGCTTTACAGGGTCTACTTGATAATTTTACAATTTTTATGGATAAACTGGATCTGAAGGTTAACAGTGGTAAAACATTCACCATGATAGATGCTCCAGCAAAAAATAAGGCATGTTCCCATTTTCTTAATGGGGGGTAACCTTTTAACTACAGATATGTTTTCCTATTTAGACCTGCTTTTTAACTGTTGAAATAATTGTTGTTATTTGCTGATAACCAGAAGGTTATACTTCGAAACGTCTATTGTAGCCATGTTTAGATTTGTGTCCTGGCTAGGCATGAAACCACTAAAGCATATGTTGACTATATATATTAGTAAATGTGTGTCGGGGGCTTCTTTTGGGGCAGGTATTTGAGACTATTCAAATGTAGACTTACTCCAGAAAGTTGAAAAACAGGTGCCTAAAAAGAATATTTGCCACAGTGAATTGGGCTTGCCATATATAGAGAACCAAATATATTTAGTCCCCTTTTATTATAGCACAATATTTGGACAAAACCAACTGATGTGCTAAATAGAGGGATAATAAATGAGCGAATGCGCCTGAATGGTGTGAACCAAATACCATGATTATCTTCTATGAAGAAAGCATGTGTGTATATGGGAATTCTGAGATATTTTGATTACCCAGAATCTATGGCAAGAAGGAGCTAAATGAATCTCAAAGTGCTGTTAACTGGGTAGAGGACAGAAGGGCGGGTGAATAGAGAATTTAAAAAAAGCCAGTGAGAGCTTGCAGAGTTGAATTCTTTGTAAGATCGGACTTCTGTAGGTGTATTGGCACCTGCGGGAAATCTTTTCATCATTCCAGAAGCTGGGGACCACTGTCTCCTTATAGGAGCCTGCCAATATTAAGGTGTTTGTTTCAAAGGCCAAACAACTTATTGGCAGGATGCCGTAATGGCACAAGATTTGTTAAGACAGTGTGGGGGGGAGGGAGAGCAGCAAACCCAATAGCCATCCAACTGGTGACTTTATTATTTAATGAATTACTGTTGGCTGAGCTAGAAGCCTTGACTCTGCTATTGTTCTCTCGGTTTTGGTATACTAAGGCGCTGGTGGGAGATTGAAAGGGGAGGGGGGATCGCTTAAGAGAAACTCTGGACTGGGGTTTCCTCTTCTTTCTCCGTTTTTGCTATTATATATATTTGTTTCTTTTTCAACCATGCTTAGGGGTATCAGTGCAAAATACTAGTTGGAACAGTACTGACAGCACTGAGTATTTTGTATGGGTTAAAAAATATTAGGAACATTATCTGCTATTCATTATATGGAGCCTCCTGAGGGGGGCCTGGGAGTTGTCGTTTTCCAGGCTTCCAATGCATCTGAGGCAATTGCTGGGGTGTAGGGTGGTGTGAACTCAGACCTAGGGCCACAACAATGACCTACTCTACTAAGTAGGATAGGAATGGTCTTAGGCGGCATGGAATGGGGTTGTGGGAATGGATTGGCTATGGGTTTTTGTAGGGCTTAGGGGGGCACTTGGGTTAGTTCAGTTAAAAAGAGGAGGAATTGCACAGGCGTCAGAGACATTGAACCATCATTTTATGCCTAGGAATATGCTTCAATTTAATGGTAGATAACACTATTGGTGGTCACAATCTGGGTACACATATTCGCAGTTGGAATATCACCGGTATGTGTTCCAATGTGAAAATTAGATATGTAATTGAAGAATTCTGTACGCTTAATTCACATCTTATCTGCATTCAGGAGACCCATCTTACTGCTAGGGAATTGCCTAAGCTTAAGGGTTAAGGCTAGAATATACTTGTTGCATTCGGGATGGATGGCCCAAAAAGGGGAGTTGTTCTACTTTCTTAGGGGAAAGGATGGTCCACTAGTCAGGTCAAAACTAATAGGTCTGGGAGATGGTTAATCACATGTATAGGCAATGGCAGTCTAACTTTAACAGTCTGTGTGGTCCATACCCCCAATACGGATTACCCCTCTCTCTTGAATTGCCTAGTGGTGAGCTTAGTACATGGTCAGACCCAATGGTTATGTGTAGGAATTCAATCTTATCATGAAGCTGGGGGTGGGTTCAACAGCTCCTCCTTTTGCTACTGAGGGGAGGATGGCCACGTTTCGGGCAGCTGTTAACGAAATTAACACAACACATGCTTTCACAGATGTTTGGCACACTAACCGGACCCACAAGTCAGAATTTACATTTCATTCTATTCCTCATTGCACATCCTCCCAGCTTGATATGTTTTTTGTTAGTCATAGCCTTCTGCCTGCAGTGACAATCAGGTTGAACCCACGTATTGTGTTAGATCATAACCCTCTATCAACCTTTATTGAATCTAGCTATGTGCCCGATTCTCTGTCCCCACAAAGATGGACATTTGACTGTAAGCTTTTATTGGACACTCAGTGTGTCAATTTTATGGGTACGGGCTTCAGGAAATCTATCTGTATTAGCAGGGGAACAGCCCACTCAACAATGTCTGGGATGCTTTAAAAGCTTATATTCGGAGTCAGACTACTAGCTATGTCATTGCGTAAGGCAAGGAGGGTTAGGCGATGGAGGTCAGGCTGCAGGAAAGGCTTGTTCAACTGGAACTGGCACACTCCTTCTCTCAAAAGAACTTGCATTATGCAGAAAATACTCTAAAGCTTTTCCAGCAGCTGACTATACTGCAGATGCAGTAAAAAATTGATTTGGGGGAGGGCCAATGCTAAATAGCAAGCAAAATCCTTATTATGCTTTGAAAACAGTGAGGAGATGGGACAGGTCTTGGCCTTCCAAATGAAGGAAAAGAGCAATATCAACCTGATTCGGGGTATAAGGGATTCAGCTGGGAAGATGGTAACAAAAGGCCGTAAGATATTAGCAGTTTTTTATCAGTTTTACTCAGCCTTATATAAGGAAGAATGTGCTATCACTCAGGATATGATTTAATCATATGTACAGATTTCCAGGCTTAATCAGCTTACAGAGGGGCAAAAAGGTATGATGAATGATATAAAACCGTGGCAGAGGTTGAAACGGATATTATGCAACTTTCGAGTGTTAATCAGCTGGTCCAGATTCGATCCCGACCGAATTTTATAAACAGTTTAAGACCATCTTGACCCCTCTCTTTACTGAATTAGTTAACTCAGCAGATTTTTTAACATCAGTTCCTCCTTCATGGGACGAAATGTATATCTCTAAATTCATGAAAAAGAACAAAGATCCTTTAAGTTGCGGCTCATATCATCCCATCTCCCTGATTGATTGTGATTCTAAAATTAATACTCAGATCCAGTCGAATTGATTAGCTACTGTGATTACTTTATTCATAGACCCAATGCAGCATGGATTTGTTACCTCAAGGGATCAGTGCATCTCAACCTTGCCATCTCTGCTTTGGATGTGATGAGGGTACCAAAAGGATCAGCAGGGATAATCCTGTTGGACGCTGAAAAAGCATTTGACAGGGTCTACTGGCTGTATTTATGGACCGTCATGACGGAGATGGGACTAGGGTCGAGCTATGTGTCCAAGAGCAAGTCAAAATATTCAACTCTGAATGCAAGGGTTTCATATATGGGAATACTCTTAGATTCTATTCAGATAATCTGTGGAAGTAGGCAAGGGTGTCCTCATCCTCGCTGTTGTTCACCTTATATCTGGACCCCTATATTCATGTATTAAAGGGGACAGTCTTAATTCCATTATTGAGGCTGCATAATTGGAAAGGCAAGATATTAGACTACTCTGATGATAAATACTGTGCTTACGTCATCTCTGGCAACTGCACTGCCAGCAATAGAGGACGCAGCCATGGTGTTTGGGCAGGTTTTGCGCTACAAATTACACATTGATAAAAAAGAGGTTATTATCAATATGGAATCTAAGACCCTCCCGATTTAACCTTGGCCAAATATCTGGGAATCCATATTTTGTTCAACATGGATACTGTGGTATCCCTGAATTATGATGCACTACATAGGGAAACCTTATCTCTGTTCAGAAGATGATGGTGATCCAGCGCGGCTAATATAAATTGTTCCTTAGGACACCAATCCAGAAAAAAACACTTACGCAACCTTTGCCATTTAAAACTTATGTCGGTGGGGCCCATGACACCGCATACATACATTCATTCAATTTCTGGATTAAACGCTAAGGAGAATGAGCTGCTGGACGAACGGGATACCTTGTTAGATTTGACAGAATAATAATCTATACATTATATACATTAACTTTGGATCCTGTCGGCTCTAAACATCAAGGTACTCCGCTATTCGGTCGATGGACCAACTAGTAGAATTAGTTGATGGTGATTAAGACCAGCTCAATCACAATTAAAACCTTTAACATTTATTAATCATAAATCTATTAAAGAACCACAGACTCATTTTAGAGTTAGAATATAATTTTATCTAAAATTCTTCAATCAAATAAGTGAAATTCTTTATTAAGCAAACATTTAAAATATCAATAATCATTTTAAGAAAGGTTTTAGGAAAGTGAAAAATTATGCATTACCCTCGGCCATGGGGTGATGACAAGAATGGTTCACCAAAGGAAGATGAACCGCAGATCACAGGATAGGACTCCCAAACTGACTGACTGTCCCGCTAACCTCCTCGGACGCACCTCCTGGGCAGAATTCCCGCAACGATCTCGTTCCTTCCCCAGTCAAAGTTCAAAGTCCAAAATGACAGAGTCTCTTGCAGCATCAAGGTGGAAAAATGAAAAACAAAGAGCGCCTTCACAACGTAAGAGCAGACTCTCTTATACCCTCTACTCTGGCTCACTACACTTAAAAGTTGCAATCCTTAGGGGCAAGAATCACGCTAATTGGTCCATTGAAGGGTGGTGATGGTCACCTCATCGCCCTCCTTGTTCAAACTGGTTTGGGGACAATAAAGCACACAATAAGTCTCATGATCGTAGGGTCAAAAGGAGTCCAATTTGTTAATCCATTTTGTAACGATCTTTGATGGTCACACATTAGTTCATCCATTGTCACTCGGCTCTTTCCCATCCGTTCCCAGGAATATATGCTGAACACTTGGCACGCTCTTCATTGTAGGTCAGATTGGCCTTGACATCTCTCACTCCGGGCACAGGCAGCATACACGTGACTAGAGCATTCATTCTGCATCTGTGCAGGAGCCATTTTATTCAATGCACGTGATCTCGTCCTTTCCAGCGGCCATTTTAGAAGCATGGCCTAGCAGGCCCGAACGAAACTAATATAAAACAAACACAATAGAAATTAAAATATGGAAAATTAGCCTTTCTGTTTACCACCCGCCATTCTAAAGACCCGTGTTAGATATTACCTAGCGGAAGCGACATTTAAAGCCATTTTACTTACCATCTGCATTGTTTGCCACAATACAATTCTATTACACAACACAAATCATGCAATTTACTCGATTTACTATGCAAATCACAATTCTAACGTTAATTAGCTTCACATTCGTAAATAAATTAGATTTTGCAACGTTTCAGCATATTGCCCACGTGTAGTGTCTACTAAAAGGTGTATTTGTTGATTAATTCATGCATTTCAAATGGTTAGTATCATTAATGATTATGTGGTCATTAATTTCCAAGGGGTACAAAATTATTTTGTTTCCCCTGCTCCATCAATTCCCCCTTTGGTGATTTTTAACATCACCACAAAAACCTATCCCTAGAAATTTATCAGATAAATGTTTCTTGTCCACTTGCATTTGTTAGTTTAGACAATCGTGTTCTTTTCATCTTGTCTTTTAGACCTTTTGTACATGTTCTCTTTAAACTCTTCCAATTCGATCTCTCCCATCTCCCGTTCTCTTTCTTTATTTTTCTCATTTTCTCTTTTTACTTTATTTTGTTTTTTTCTTCTTTTAACACACACATATGCTAATCTCAATAATAGCATTATCACTATTACTGCAGTCACTGGAATTAGTATTTTCCCAATAAGAGAACTACCTATTTCGGTGAACCATTTCTTCATTGAGGAAAAACTCTTACCAAGTCTCTCCCAAGCACCTTCAACCTCCAGTGGGGCAATTTCTTTATGCAAATCAGTAATATTCTTTATATACTTCTGTATATTCTCACTTTTGTCTGGAATGTAAGTGCAACAATGTTGTACCTTCAGCATTCCACAGGCTCCACCCTCTTTTGCCAAAGAATGTCAAGGGCAAGTCGATTTTGCATTACCATAGCTCTCATGGCAACCATTTCGGTATTTACCATCAAGAACCCTCCAGCAGTATTCATTGATAAACGATCTACTACTGTAGACAACTTCCGAATCTTGTATGCATTCAAAGATATACCCACTGCTGGTATCAATGCTCCAAAAATGTCACCTATTATTTCTGAGAAGCTTTCCCTCCTCCTACGGGTTAATGGTTTACCTATCTCGTGAATTCCTTTCGTTCCTCTTTCCACGTGAAAAATCTTTGGAAAGACCAGGCCTAGATAGCATGTTCCGTACCAATGGTCCGGCAACCTATAATAAGCTCTATTTCCGCAAATATAATAGATCCCTGGAAATACTGGATCTTTTCCTCCTTTAAATCCCCATCCGCCTAGAATTTTGTATGTATCTCGGCACTCACTAGAACCCACGAAATAGTTATCATACATAGTGTTATCTCTACTAATACACAATTTTCCCTGTTGGGGCTAATCTAGAACCATAGCTGCATTTGTTTCACCTTTGTCATAACTTCCCTCTTCAAACGCCCAAGGTGGGGTTTTTGTCTTTTCTCCTGCTGCCTTTCTTTGAAACTTAACCCTTCTGTCTTCTACCATGTCTAAGAAAACCTTTTCTTCTTTTCTTAACTCACAAGTAAGATTATGTCTAAATACATATTCTAATGTTAATTCTTTTGTTTCTAAGAAAACTTCTCCAAAAACCTTTGCGACTTTCACCTTATTTAGTTCAGGGATTACGGGAACTTTAGCAAAAACAGCATCTGTGTCAGTATAGTAATACTCTAATTTACCTGTTTTATAAAATAAGCTAGCTAAAACACTACAAGTTATTCCATACGTCAAAGGAAGGTGATGATATGTCACACCTTCTGTTACAGATGCAGGTAACTGCATACAGACATAACAATCTCTCACATCCATTGTCTCCACATATTCGTACAAAAGTTTCGTGAAGACATTCTTGGAGAAATCAGTTATTGACTTATCCCTATGAAAATCAGTACTATCTACTAATGTTGCAGTGTTCTTTATGTTAGATTTCTTGTCACTATTCGTGTCATTCTTTATTGCAGATGTATCTTCTACAACTAATCTAAGTGGAATTATTATGGCCAAAATAAACCAAATAAGCATTAGAAAGCCTGTACAATAAAAGCACATCTTACACCATCTACGAAAAAACTCACATCTAGATCTTCTATTCTCAGTGTCTACCATGTTGTAATACTATCTTATATGTACAGAAATGTGTTTCCACACCTCAAATGACGTAGTGTTTGATTAAGATCAACTGCCTTTTAGCACACCTTTCGGTTTCTCAGAAAATGTTCTTTGACTTCATCAGTTTGTGTGTCAAGTCCGGTTTTCTTTCTTTGTCTTTCAGGTTTGGTGCAGTTCACTCTCACCCACTTGTTCACAGTCTTTGTCTGGGTTCTCGTGACTGCTATCCACTTCTTTAATGTCGGTCAGTGCTATGTATAACCATTCAGGTGACTTGTATTTCAAATTAGGTCTTTTCACTCTTTTTGGTCTCTGCAACTGTCTTTGGCTTGTTTTTCTTTGTCCTTTCTGACTTGTTATTTCATTTACTTGTTCTGCATTGTCTTTGTTCACATTTATTATTTTATATCTCAGTCTTTTAATTTTGTTGGGCCAATTGTCTCCTTTTCTCGGCCTTTTCAGTTCACTTTCTTTTTCTTCTCGTTCTGCTCTCCAAGTTCTCTTTCTTGGTCCTATTCTTTGCTTTCTTTCTTCTTCACTTTCTTCAGATTCTGTCTCAGACCTCACTTCACTTCCTCTAACTTTGAACTTTATGATCTCAGTCTCTTTATCTGAATCCGAATCTTCTGGTGTTTCTTCTGCTTGTAATTCTGAGTCTAATCCTCCTCGTGTTTCTTCCGCAATTTCCCCAATTTCTCTATCTGAATCTAAATTTCCCTGTGTTTCTTCAGTTTGTAATTTTGAGTCTAAACCTCCTCGTGTTTCTTCCACAACTTCCCCAATCTCTCTATCTGAATCTAAATTTTCTTGAGTTACTTCTATAATTTCCGGAGGAATTTCCCCAAAGCTTGTACTTGGCTGTTCAGTGTCACTGTTTATTAGTTCGGTTTCTCCTGTTTCAATATCAGTGCCTTTGCTTTCGGATTCTTCCTTTTGTCTTTCACTGGATTCAGGTTGGTCTGATTCAGATGCCGAACTGGTATCTGATATTTCCAGATGTCGACTTACAGGTCGAGCTTCAAGATCTGGAACTCTAATCGTTTCAGTTTCTTCTTCAGTTGTCAAACTGGTACCTGATTCTTCCAGATGTTGACTTACAGGTCGAGCTTCAAGATCTGGAACTCTGATTGTTTCAGTCTCTGCTTCAGATGCTGAGCTGGTATCTGATATTTCCAGATGTCGACTTACAGGTCGAGCTTCAGGATCTGGAACTCTGATGGTATGACTGGCATGAACCCAATTTTTCACACCTGCACACTTTACAGCAGTTGTTGTCACCAGGATCACTTGACGTGGCTTATCCCAGCGAGGAACCAAGCAGTTTGTTCTTCTGTGGACTTTAATGCGGACCCAGTCTCCTGGACTCAAATCATGAGCTGGTTTTCTTTCAAGAGTGGTCGCATCCTGTCCAACCTGATGAAACACAGAATGCACCACATCAGCCAATCCTTTGCAATAGTCCAATACGAGATCATCAGTTATAGTCAGCAGTTTGTTGACAGGTACATGTGCTTGTCTCATTGCTCATCCCATGATTATTTCATGAGGACTCAGACCTGTTTTTCTGTCAGGTATGCTTCTGATGCTCATCAGTACCAATGGCAGGGCATCGGGCCATTTGAGTCCTGTGGCTTGACACATTTTCCCTAACCTATTCTTTATTGTACCATTTACTTGCTCTACTACTCCAGAAGCCTCTGGTCTGTAGGCACAGTGCAGCTTTTGTTGAATGTCAAGTGCTTCACATATCAGTTGGATGATTTCATTCTGGAAATGGGTTCCTCTATCTGTTTCGATCGTTACTGGAAAGCCATATCTAGGAATGAATTCTCTCAGAAGGAGCTTAGCTACAGTAACTCCATCATTCCTTCTTGTCGGATAGGCCTCCACCCAACGAGAAAGCAAACAGACGACCACCAGGACATACCTCAATCTGTTACTTGGGGGCATTTCGATAAAATCTAGTTTCATTCTGGTAAAAGGACCTCCTTCGCGTCCTATTGTTCCTAGACTCACTACTGTCTTCCTTCCAGGATTTATTTGTTGACATATAAGACATCTTTGACAAAGGCTTTCAGCTATAGCCCTAAATTTTGGGTTGTACCAGGTCTGTCTGAAAAGTCTGATCATGGCATCCCTACCAATGTGTGCCTGTCCATGGTACATCCGTGCCATGTTAGAGATCATGCTATCAGGCATAACTGGTCTTTCATCTCTGTAAACCCAGACTTCATCTTCCTCTCTTTGTCTGCAACCTGCTTTTATCCAACCATCTTTTTCCTCATCATCTGCTTCTTCCTGCAATTGTTTTACCTCATCCCAGGTTTCAACTGTTTTAGAAAACAACAAGGGACATGAAACATTCTCTTTTTCCCTTCTCCGATTCATTGAAGTCATGTTTCTGGCACAATATTGAGCTAATTCGTCAGCGAATTTGTTACCCACTGCAATATAATCGGTTCCGTTTTTGTGTGCAGCGCCTTTTACCACTGCAATCTGTTTAGGCAGCTGTATCGCTCAAGCAACTTCTTCACAAACTCACCATTCCTAATAGGAGACCCCGCAGAAGTCAGGAATCCCCTCTGGGACCAGATCTGTCCAAAATCGTGGACCACTCCGAAGCCATACTGGCTATCTGTGATCACCGTAATTCGGAAGTTCTTTCCCAGTTTGCACGCTCGAATCAGAGCAATCAGCTCAGCAACTTGGGCTGAACGTATTCCTCTCAAACAGGATGCTTCCATTATGGTTGCCACCGTACATACAGCATATGCAGCACTCAAAACTCCTTCACTTGTTCTCAGGCATGACCCGTCCACAAACATCACATAATCTGACTCTTTTAAGGGTTCATCCCTGATATCAGGGCGAGGCTTTGTGCAAAATTCAAGCACATCCAAACACTTATGATCAACATCATCTTTGACTTCTGCATCAATCAATCAATCATGTCACTTATAAAGCGCACTACATACCCGCGAGGGTCTCAAGGCGCTGGGGGAAGAGGGGGGTGGTGCTGCTACTGATCGAAGAGCCAGGTCTTGAGGAGTCTTCTGAAGGCCAGTAGGTCTTGGGTCTGTCGGAGGTTGGTGGGGAGGGTGTTCCAGGTCTTGGCGGCGAGGTGGGAGAAGGATCTGCCGCCGCCGGTCGTTTTCCGGATGCGGGGGACTGTGGCGAGGGCGAGGCTGGTCGAGCGGAGCTGGCGGGTGGGGGTGTAGAAGCTGAGTCGTCTGTTGAGGTAGGCTGGTCCGGAGTTGTGGAGTGCTTTGTGTGCGTGGGTGAGGAGCTTGAAGGTTATCCTCTTGTTGACAGGGAGCCAGTGCAGGTCTCTCAGGTGGGGTGTGATGTGGCTGCGTCGGGGGATGTCGAGGATAAGACGTGCAGAGGCGTTCTGGATGCGTTGCAGCCGTCTCAGGAGCTTAGCCGTCGTTCCTGCGTAGAGGGTGTTTCCGTAGTCCAGCCTGCTGGTGACGAGGGCCTGGGTGACTGTTTTTCTTGTTTCGGTGGGGATCCACTTGAAGATCCTGCGGAGCATTCGGAGGATGTTGAAGCAGGATGAGGAAACGGCGTTGACCTGCTTAGTCATGGAGAGGGTGGGGTCGAGGATGACCCCTAGGTTGCGTACGTGGTCGGTGGGTGGCGGGGCTGTTCCCAGTGATGTTGGCCACCAGGAGTCGTCCCAGGCTGAAGGGTTGGAACCAAGGATGAGGACCTCCGTCTTGTCCGAGTTCAGCTTCAGGCGGCTGGTCCTCATCCATTCGGCGACGGCCTTCATTCCTTCGTGGAGGTGGGCTTTGGCGGTGTGAGGGTCTTTGGTGAGGGAGAGGATCAGCTGGGTGTCGTCGGCGTAGGAGATGATGTTGAGGTTGTGCTGTCGGGCGACGTGGGCGAGGGGTGCCATGTAGATGTTGAACAGCGTTGGGCTGAGGGAGGAGCCTTGGGGTACTTCATCTGGCAGTGAAGTGGAAGGATTCACACTTGTGCATCTTACAATGGTTACATTGTCTACACCCAAGATCACTTTTTCATACCTAGTCAGCCGACTATGGGGCAGATTTACGAGCCCCCTGCGCCACCAGTACGTCACTTTTCGTGACGTACTGGTGGCGCAGGGGGCTGCTCCATATTTACAAGGAGAGGAAAAGCCACCTTGCGTGACTTTTCCTCTGCTTGTAAATACGGCCCCTTCACACGCAGCACTTTGCGGTGAAGGGGCGTTCCATGGGTGTTGCTGTGGGTGTTCCCACGCAACACTCATGGAACAAGACACATCTCCAGAATTACGAGAAATCGTAACTCTGGAGATGCGTCTGAAAGCTACGCCACCCTAGAGGTGGCGTAGCGAGGCGCACCGAGGAGAAATGTTTTCATTTCTCCTCGTTTTTTCCTCTTTCAATGCGTGCTGCATTCTGCAGCACGCATTGAAAGAGGAAAATGGTTGTAGTGATTGTTTTTGTGCAGGAAGGTTCCCCTTCCTGCACAAAAACAATCTCCCCACGACGCAGGCAAGGGTGCCTGCGCCGGCGCATGGCTGCAGTTTGTGCGCCAGCGCAGGGGGAAGCACAAGGATGCGACATATTCTTGTAAATATGTCGCATCCCTCTGCTTCAAAACTAACGCAGCGCGGCGCAGCAAAATGACTTGCTGTACCCCGCTGCGTTAGTTCAACGTAAATCTGCCCCTAAGTGTCATGAATTGGGTTTTTGTTCGGGTCAGAAGGATTTCAACGGAGTGTGAGACATATACTCTCAAAGGATATCCCATCACAATGCCTTCACTCTGTTCCAGACTCACACAAATAGCAGCTACTGCTTTCAGACATCCAGACAACGCCTTTGCTACCGGATCTAAAACAGCTGAAAAATAGGCGATTGGTCGTTTCATTTTTCCATGCCTTTGCACTAATACTGAAAGTGCACATCCGTCTCTCGCTACAATACAGCTCAAATTCTTTTTCATAATCAGGCATTCCCAATGCTGGTGCCTCACACAAACTTGTTTTCAGTTCCTCGAAAGCCTTCATTTCCTCCTCATCCAATTCAATCGGATCTTTGACATCCCTCTTTGTCAATCGCTGTAAAGGTTTCGCAATCAATGAAAATCCACTTATCCACTGTCGACAATAACCAACCATTCCATGGAACATTCTCACCTCTCTCTGCGTCATTGGGGCTCTCATTCCTTTGATAATCCTTATCCTTTCTGTTGTCACCTTTCGCATCCCTTTCTCAATCTTATGACCTAGGTACTGTACCTCCTGTTGACAAAATTGCAGTTTTGATGGGGACACCTTATGTCCTCCTTCTGCCAAATGATTCAATAAAGCAATTGTGTCTGTAACACATGCTTCTCTGGTCTTTGATGCCACTAATAGGTCATCAATATATTGGACCATCACAGATTTTTCAGGCATTTTTAAATCTTCAAATGATTTCTTCAGAATCTGATTAAAAATTGAAGGACTTTCAGTATACCCTTGAGGAATTCGGCACCATGCCAAAATAGGCTCTCCGAACCGGAACGCAAATAATGGCTGGCTGTCAGGCTGCAATGGAATAGAAAAGAATGCATGACACAAATCAATAACTGTGTACCATTCTGCATTATGTGGAATTTGATACAGTATTACAGCGGGGTTTGGCACAATTGGGCAGCAAGGAATAACAATCTTATTTACCTTTCTCAACTCTTGTACTATCCTATATGTTCCATTTGGCTTTTTCAATCCCATTATAGGAGAATTACATGGTCTGCTCATTATTTCTCTCAAAATTCCTTGTTCAATCATCTTATTAACTACAGGTGTTATTCCTTCAATAATTTCTGGCGTTAATTTGCACTGCGGGGTATTTGGGTAATTTGTTCCTTCTCTTACAGTAATTTTTACAGGATCAACTCCTCTCATTAGTCCAATATCTTCGCCTGTGAAATCCCATATATCAGACCTGACTATTCCTTTTAATTCAATAGGGATTTTCTCTGCATCAAACACAGGAAACATGTCATTCACTCCTGGTTCTAGTTCTGCCATTGTCATTTTATACAGAACATCCTCATCTGTTCCATCTACTGTCCCCCATCTGGGGGACAGTAGATGGAACAATTCATTTTGCAAAGCAGATCGCGTCCCAATTAATTTACAGGACTACAATCACACACCACAAAACGATGCATCTCTTTGAATGGTCCAATTTCCACCTCTATTGGTTTTGTAAGAGGGGTTTTATTCTGCCTATTCGAAACACCTACAACTTGGATATATTCTCCTGAGAGAGGAAGGTTTGGAATTTCCACTGATCTAACAGTAGAACGAGTAGCTCCAGTGTCCACAAGGAATGTAACATTTACACCATTCACTTTTCCATCCACAAATGGACCTGACTGATCTACTTCTAGAGTTGCACCAAGCACGCACTCTTCTTCCTCTCCTAGGCACCGTCATAAGCTTTCATCCGATTCATCTCCATCCTGCCGTAACCAATACTGCGAAACTGCAGCTGCGCGCGGCAATTTTGTTACCTGCTCTCCTCCGTAGAATCCTGCCTCTGTACTGTATCTCTGAGGATTTACACTCTTTGGAAAAGGTGGTTGCGGCACCTGACACTGTTGAGTAACTACCTGCGGCTGTTGCAGCTGTTGGTAACTCACTTCATTCTGCACCTGTGGATTCAATGATTGATTTTCTGCATTAACTTTCGGAGGAAATTTACACTCGTTTCTCCAGTGCCCTAATTTTCTGCAATTATGACATGGCCATTTCTTTTTAGCCTCTTCTATACTCATTTGACCTTTTCCCTTACCAATATTCGGTTTGGACTTAGTCTGTCCTGCATCACTAGACTGATTATTCATCTGAGCTTCTTGCTTTTCTGCAACCTTTACTTGTGCCCACATTGCCTTTTCCTTGAGTTTACGCTGTCTACATTCAATATCGTCACTACAATATTTTGCATACCTTAGTACTTCATCTACTGTGCTATTCTGCCAACACAACATATGCTGCTTAATCATTTCACTTATCTCAGGTCTCAAGCCATACACAAATCTATACACAAAATGACTCATGTCTTTTTCACTCAAATTCTCATATCCACTATACTGTTTAACGACCAAAAGCAGTCTCTCGTAGTAAGCATGTACAGATTCCTTACTCTCCTGAGTTGTCCTATCAATCTTTACCCAGTCCGTTTCTTTTGGTGGGATTTTATTTTTCAGAAACGTGATTGCCTGTTCATATTTTCTCATTACTTCTGAACCTGGGGCTCCTGTTTTTGCATCTCTAGGATATTCTTCCTTCTGCCAGTCAATTGTAATTTTACACTCTGTCCATAAATCTGCTGGTACAACAATCTCAAACAATCCATCCAAATCTTCCCACAACACTTTTGAAACTTTTACAAACCTTTCTACCTGTCTATACCATTCTACAGGTTTCTCTCTCAATCTTGGAAAATCATTCGTAAATGACAATATATCTTGTCTGGACCATGGGACATGTACATAACTTCCTCCTGGAGTTTCTCTCATTGGACACTCCATTACTATCGGTTCTTTCTCTTTTACCGGAAAAGCCAATGATGCTTTATCAGTTGTTCCCTCCTTTCTTCTTATCCACCTGCTTCTCCACTTGTCTACATCTCCCCATTTTCTCAGTAACACAATCAGTTATTTTATCTGTGTTAATCGTCCTGAAGTGTTCAGATTTTGTATATCCTTTTCACTAAAATCTACCCTGTACGGTTTCTGCAATCCTCTGATTTTTCCAAACTCTACTCCGAGTTCGTTCGCTGTTTCTTCCAATTTTTCATGCAAGTTCCTAGCTCTCCAAGTGACGTTTTTACACATAAACATCAATTCATCATCTTGATAGGACTTCAATCGATCTGTACCAATAGTTCCTAAAATCAATTCTTCCATGTCTATCTTTAATCTGACCACATCCAACAGTTGTGGTTCAGCATCCTTTTTCTGCAAGCTCCTCACCCAATCATTTAATTCCTCTGCAGTCGGACCCACTGGGGTTTTGTTTATTTCTGCCCAACTTGCACTCCTCTCTGGGGTTTCAGTTGCTGACTCGGCTCCCATAGGAATCCGATTTATCTGACTCTCATTAATTGTCAAATTTACAGGTGGACTTGACCTAAAAGGACCAACAGAATCTTCTTTCTCTCTATTTTCTGGAATCATCCCTTCTCTTACCCTTTGCATACTGGAATTTAAGGGAATTGTTAAGGAGTGTTCATCTACATTTTGATTTTCAAATACTGGGATTACTGGCCCCTCTAGTCACTGGCACAGTCACGGCTTCCATATTCCTTGTCAGTTCTCTTATCTTTTCAGTCAACTCTCTTGTGGTTCTGGCTAATTCAGCTGTATTACCATTATCATGTTTCATAGTCTGTGGTGTTTCTAGTTTATTAAATGGACTATTCATTTCAGACATTTGTTCGGGACTTTGATTTATTACAGTTCTCATTGGGGGTGCATTTGGTGTCACCACCGCAGAATCCTGTTGATATGGAGGGGGTCTTTTATTTAAAATATCCTCCAGCAACTCATCCTCTGTGTCGCTAACTCCATACCCATACCTCTCTGTTACTGCATGCTTCTTTTTCTCCGTACACTTTCTCCCTGTAATTTCTTCAACTGTTCTGACAGGAAACAAACCATCCGTCATGTTAGCATACCGCCATCGTCTCATCCTGTCTTCATGATTCAATCCCATCCACTCCGGATCACCAACCGACCCCTGCCCTCACCACGTCTTCAACAAGGCCGACGCCGTCATCGCACCCCACCTCCGGGACATCATCAACACCTCCTTCGTCACCGCCACCTTCCCAGAGAGCTGGAAGCACGCCAAACTCAGCGCCCTACTGAAGAAACCGTCAGCAGACCGCACCGACCTCAAAAACTACCGCCCCATCTCGCTCCTTCCTTTTCCTGCCAAAGTCATCGAGAAGACCGTCAACAGACAACTGGCCGCCTTCCTCGAGACGAATGGATCCCTCGACCACTCGCAGTCCGGCTTCCGGGCCAACCACAGCACCGAGACCGCCCTCATCGCAGCTACCGACGACATCCGAGCCCTGCTCGACAACGGGGAAACAGCGGCCCTCATCCTCCTGGACCTCTCCGCAGCGTTCGACACAGTCTGCCACCGCACCCTAGTGCAACGCTTGAACAACGGCGGAATCCAAGAGAAGGCACTGGAGTGGATCATCTCCTTCCTCGCCGGAAGAACCCAGAGAGTCCGCCTCCCCCCGTTCAGTTCCGAGGCCACCGAAGTCATCTGCGGCGTACCACAAGGATCATCACTCAGCCCCACCCTCTTCAACGTCTACATGAGCCCCCTCGCAGCCATCGCACGCCAACACAACCTCAACATCATCTCCTACGCCGACGACACCCAGCTGATCCTCTCCCTCACCAACGACCCCACAACCGCCAGAACCAACCTACATGAAGGGATGAAGGACGTAGCCGAGTGGATGAGGAACAGCCGCCTGAAACTGAACTCAGATAAAACGGAAGTCCTCATCCTAGGATCATCACCCTCCGCCTGGGACGACTCCGGGTGGCCCCCTGCCCTGGGCAACGCACCCAAACCAACGGACCACGCACGCAACCTGGGCTTCATCCTGGACTCCTCCCTCTCAATGACCCGACAAATCAACGCCGTCTCCTCGTCTTGCTTCAACATCCTACGCATGCTGCGCAAGATCTTCCGGTGGATCCCCACCGAAACCAGGAAGACGGTCACCCAGGCCCTCGTCACCAGCCGACTGGACTACGGCAACTCCCTCTACGCCGGAACCACAGCCAAACTTCAAAAAGACTCCAACGCATCCAGAACGCCTCAGCTCGACTCATCCTGGACATCCCCTGACACAGCCACATCGCCGGACACCTGAGAGACCTGCACTGGCTCCCCGTCAGCAAGAGAATCACGTTCCGACTCCTCACCCACGCACACAAAGCTCTCCACAACCAAGGCCCCAGATACCTCAACGACCGTCTGACCTTCTACACTCCCACCCGCCAGCTACGATCGACCAACCACGCCCTCGCCGCCGTCCCCCGCATCCGAAGAGCCACAACGGGAGGAAGATCCTTCTCCTACCTGGCTGCCAAGACGTGGAACTCCCTACCCATCCACCTCCGCCTTACCCAAGACCACCTCTCCTTCAGGAAGCAACTCAAGACCTGGCTGTTCGAACAGTAGCGGACCTCCCTCCCCCAAGCGCCTTGAGACCCTCCGGGTGAGTAGCGCGCTATACAAATGCTTGATTGATTGATTGATTCCCATACTCTTCCATGGACTAAACTATAACTCTTTGCACCTCTGTGTCTTTCCCTTTCATACATCTCATCTTCCCATTCACCTAAGGCTTCGAACTGTGTCGGTCTAGGTCTCGGTTCAAGTTTCATCATTTTTTCTCTCAAATTTCGAAGTACAGCTGTGCTAAACGAACCATTTTCTGGAAATGCCAATACTCCATCGCTTTGGGTATATTTCGCCCAATTTTCCAACCAAATGCAGGTATGATAGCCATATTTCAACATCATATGAGATGCTGGCGTTTTCGGCGGAGGAAGTACTTCTCCTTCCCTAGTCACAACCTTCTTGTCTTTCTTGAAAAAGTTTTTAATCTTCGCAAACCATGACGGTTTCTCTCTACCATACTCATAATAAGCCATATTTCACTGTTCTTTTTCCCAAAACAAATACACGCAATTCTTCACCACTCTGTTCTTTTCTACTGCTCGGCTATTCGGTAGGGGTGGGCGGCAAATTCCGTTCCGCTCGCGGAACTTGCGAAATTTCGGCATTTCCGCGTTCTGCGCGGAACGCGGAAATGTCGAAACTTCCGCGATCCGCGGCGGAACGGAATTTGGGTGCATGAGGTAATTAAACCTCACCAGGAAGCACTTACAGATTTAAATAAAGCAGGTGCCCGAGTTGAAGCTCAAATTCTGTAACGCATTAATCAGCACAAAAAATTCGTGAGCAAGGTCGAGGCTAAGCAGGGGTGCTTTCTGCCCATATCTACCATCAAACATTAGCTGTAATCCCTGATGGAGGTCTTTGCATCCTTGATTTTCTCGAGCGCAATCCCCGTGTAGGTCCAGTGACCAGGAGGATCTTCCTCCTCATCTGCTGCTCAGATCGTGCTCTGACCCTTTATAAACAAGAGGCATGTGAACTGCATGGAAGCCCCGCCCGTTTGGCCCCGCCCCACATACACTAGCAGTATGCAACGTCTTCCCGCCCTTTCCCCACTATGATGGACAGCTTACACAAAGACCCCGGCGCCATTCCGGCGCGGTGGCAAAGTTATAGACACACAAGGTCACTGGAGACAATTCTTCTGGACTTTTACGCAGCTGTAGTGTAGGCAAGGCACTATACATTTACCCAACGAGGTAGCACTTACTGATTAGCCTGTAGAAAGTACTCCAGTTGAGTAGAGGTATTGCACAAAACGGTGGCATCTTCTCGGATAAAAATGCAGGGCAGGTGTGCAGAATTCATGAGCGTGGTTAAGCAGATGTGCCTTCTCTCCATTTCCAACGTGAAAAGTTAGCTGTAATCCTTAATGGAGGTCTTTGCATCCTTGATTTTCTCGAGCGCAATCCTAGTGTAGAATTCGTGAGCGTGGTTAAGCAGATGTGCCTTCTTCCCATTTCCAACATGAAAAGTTAGCTGTAATCCTTGATGGAGGTCTTTGCATCCTTGATTTTCTCGAGCGCAAACCTAGTGTTGTTCCTGTGACCAGGAGGTTCCTTCTCCTCGTCTGCCGCTGAGATCCTGCTCTCACCCTTTATAAACAAGAGGCATGTGAACAGGTCTAGAAGCCCGCCCGTTTGGCCCCACCCCACATACACTAGCGGTATGCAACGTCTTCCCGCCCTTTCCCCACTATGATGGACAGCTTACTCAAAGGACCCCGGCGCCTTTCCGGCGCGGTGGCAAAGTTACAGACACACGAGGTCACTGGAGACAATTCTTCTGGTCCTTTACGCAGCTGCAGTGTAGGAAAGGCACTATACATTTACCCAACGAGGTAGCACTTACTGATTAGCCAGTAGAAAGTACTCCAGTTGAGTAGAGGTATTGCACAAAACGGTGGCATCTTCGTGGATAAATATGCAGGGCAGGATTCATTCTGGCAACGGGCGCAGCAAAATCTCCGCGAGCACGCGAAATTCCGTGTGATCGTGGAGATTTCTTGCCGTTTCGCGGAATTTTGCGTAAGGCAACTCCGCAAATTCCGCCATCCCCTACTATTCGGACCTGTCCCAGCGCGTCTCACACCAACGCACCAATCCGAAAGCTTTACGTCACTCTCACACTCACCAGTACCAGCGCGTCTTCACACTAACGCACCAATCAGTTAGCTCTTCACTCTTCCACAACTGGCCAATACCAGCGCGGTTTTTGTTGACGTCAGTTCTACTCCTGTTTCTACTGACCCCTCCTTTTCAAAAATTATCGATAGTTTTCCTAACTTTTCTTTTCAACTAAAATCGATTAGTTACAACATAAAACACATTACCATTGTCTGTTTCTCTAAACAAAAGAGATAGTTTGTTCTAACTTACATGAATACTGTTTCGTTCGATAAGTGTAGCACTTCTCTCTACCTTACCCTTCTCCCAAGCAAGAGGTAAACCCGTTTCTCTGGGGTTAAATCACATGTGGAGACTACACGGCTCCTGAGAATTAAGGCCAAAGTTTCACAAGAAAACCTGTTGCTATTTCACTCAAATACAATTAATGCGTGAAATTTCCCTAACATAACACAGTCCTGTGTTATCACCAATTTGAAATCAGACAATGCACAATTCCGTGTGACTTCTCTTCCCACACGTGTCAACTTCCTACTTCCCGGAAGCTTCAAAATTTCGACTTACACATAACGTAATACAGACTCAACATAAAGTGTTAGACATGAAAAATCAATAAATCAATAGTCAATAATCACCAAACTAGTCTATAGAAACCATAACTCTGCTACCAAGAAATCTGATCCAGCGCGGCTAATATAAATTGTTCCTTAGGACACCAATCCAGAAAAAACAACCTTTGTCATTTAAAACTTATGTTGGTGGGGCCCATGACACCGCATACATACATTCATTCAATTTCTGGATTAAACGCTAAGGAGAATGAGCTGCTGGACGAACGGGATACCTTGTTAGATTTGACAGAATAATAATCTATACATTATATACATTAACTTTGGATCCTGTCGGTTCTAAACATCAAGGTACTCCGCTATTCGGTCGATGGACCAACTAGTAGAATTAGTTGATGGTGATTAAGACCAGCTCAATCACAATTAAAACCTTTAACATTTATTATTCATAAATCTATTAAAGAACCACAGACTCATTTTAGAGTTAGAATATAATTTTATCTAAAATTCTTCAATCAAATAAGTGAAATTCTTTATTAAGCAAACATTTAAAATATCAATAATCATTTTAAGAAAGGTTTTAGGAAAGTGAAAAATTATGCATTACCCTCAGCCATGGGGGGATGACAAGAATGGTTCACCAAAGAAAGATGAACTGCAGATCACAGGATAGGACTCCCAAACTGACTGACTGTCCCGCTAACCTCCTCGGACGCACCTCCCGGGCAGAATTCCCGCAACGATCTTGTTCCTTCCCCAGTCAAAGTTCAAAGTCCAAAATGACAGAGTCTCTTGCAGCATCAAGGTGGAAAAATGAAAAACAAAGAGCGCCTTCACAACGTAAGAGCAGACTCTCTTATACCCTATTCTCTGGCTCACTACACTTAAAAGTTGCAATCCTTAGGGGCAAGAATCACGCTAATTGGTCCATTGGAGGGGTGGTGATGGTCACCTCATCGCCCTCCTTGTTCAAACTGGTTTGGGGACAATAAAGCACACAATAAGTCTCATGATCGTAGGGTCAAAAGTAGTCCAATTTGTTAATCCATTTTGTAACGATCTTTGATGGTCACACATTAGTTCATCCATTGTCACTCGGCTCTTTCCCATCCGTTCCCAGGAATATATGCTGAACACTTGGCACGCTCTTCATTGTAGGTCAGATTGGCCTTGACATCTCTCACTCGGTGCATAGGCCGCATACACGTGACTGGAGCGTTCATTCTGCATCTGCGCAGGAGCCATTTTATTCAATGCACGTGATCTCGTCCTTTCTAGCGGCCATTTTAGAAGCATGGCCTAGCAGGCCCGAACGAAACTAATATAAAGCAAGCACAATAGAAATTAAAATATGGAAAATTAGCCTTTCTGTTTGCCACCCGCCATTCTAAAGACCCGTGTTAGATATTACCTAGCGGAAGCGACATTTAAAGCCATTTTACTTACCATCTGCATTCTTTGCCACAATACAATTCTATTACACAACACAAATCATGCAATTTACTCTATTTACTACGCAAATCACAATTCTAACGTTAATTAGCTTCACATTCGTAAATAAATGAGATTTTGCAACATTTCAGCATATTGCCCACGTGTAGTGTCTACTAAAAGGTGTATTTGTTGATTAATTCATGCATTTTAAACGGTTAGTATCATTAATGATTATGGGGTCATTAATTTCCAAGGGGTACAAAATTATTTCGTTTCCCCTGCTCCATCAATGGTGTTACCGCAATATTTATAGCTCTTAAGGTTCATTCTTTTGTATTTGTTTAAAGGTTTTTATTACAAAATTAAAAGACGCTGGCAAAAATTAATTTGGGCTTACAAAAAACCCTGGTGCGCTAATCGCTGTATTTAACTTTCACGTACGGGGGGGGTTAGCACTTCCACTTTTGTGGAATTACTACCTAGCTGCTTTTATATTTTGGCTCTCTGCAGTAGTAGGTTCTACCGGTAGGGACCTTGCAGGCTTATTTCTGGAATACCGGACTATCTCAACGACCATTAAACCAGTTCAAGGACTGGTCGACACTGCTTACTTTAAGCATATGCAGTTTAAGATGTTATTAGTCTACCATCAAGTATGGCTGGCTATTCAAGACGCTTGTCAGGTACCCAGGTTCAATCAATATACTCTCTGAGAAAGCAGCTCCAATTTTCCATCCTCTTTTCACAATTGCTTTCTTAAATGTTGGGGTATAGCTAAAATTCAACATCTGTGTCAATTTTTTAGGAATAGTACCTTCTTATCATTTTATGATATGAATAGGGATTATAGGCTGCCTAAGATGGGGGTGTTCTGCTTTCTGCTATTAAGAGACTGTATACAGCGCCTTCCTGATAGTGATATTGATATGAACCATAATTAATTTCTGGAGAGTTTTATTAAAATTAAGAAGCGCAGCTTTATGCATACCTTCTATCTGATTCTGGGCCATCAGGACAAAATGCTTAATACATTTGAGATACTTGCTTTTAAGTGGCCATAAATTGTGCAGTGCAATGTATCTGGGTCGGAGATCGTCAAGCTAACATGTTGGCCCAGGGTGCTCGCAAAGTCTCCCAGCTCAAGGCACACTCTTTAAGCTCTTAAGTGGTATATATTATGCACCACTCAAGCTGTATAAGTGGGCCTGAGGGAAACATAGTTTTTTTTTTTGTGATGCACCCAAGGCTGATACTGTTCATATTTTTGCAACATGTGGCTCTATCATACCGTTTTGGCGTAAAGTATTTGTATTGATAAACCAAGTGTGCAAGTCTAATATCAACCCCGATGCAAAAACTGCTCTGTTCGGACGTGCCTCTGATGTCCCGGCCGAGGTTGCTGGTGTTTTTTTATTATGAAAGGACCTCTGCGAGATTAATGATTGTTTGAGCCTGGCTACAAAAGGAAGCACCAAATTCAGAATTGTTGTGGCTGGAGTTTAAATTCCTCTGTGGCCTAGAGTTTGCAATAATTGATAATCACCTAAATCGATTTAAGTTAAGGAGGATGTGGGAACCGGCCAAGTGGGGTATATCGGATCTTTTAACCGGTTCGGACATGACAATACGACACAACTGTATAGCTTGAAGATTTTTTGATTATTTTTCCTATGTATTTGAGTTGGTTCTTTATCAGTTCTTCTTTTTTTTCTTATTTTGAAATGGCGCCATTTTTATATGTGTGATTCTGTTTTGAGATCCTAATGAATCAATACTCCTCATTAATAAAAAAAAAGCCACTGTGGCAGCGTACACAGCCTTGATAAGTCATCCTGGTATTCGACGTATATTAGTATTGTGAGGGTCGTGCATCATAGATTGTTATTGACTACATTCCAACTTAATTTACCACATCTTTAAGTAGCTTTTAAGGATAAAAATAGTACACTTGCTCGTTTACCCATTAGCCCATGTGATGATTCTTCAGAACAAAGCACTTCACATGTGGTATTTTTCTGTTAGTTTTCTATGACACTGAGGTAAATTTATTCCGTTACTGAAACGATTACATTTTACCCAATGTAAACCAGCACTTATGTATTTACAGCAATTAGACTCTCCCCTGATCTGCTTGTCTGTTGCGTTTTTTTTTGTCATGCTAGGAAGATATGAAAATGTTTGCTGGAGGCTTAGTTCAATTTTTAGGAGGGAGGGCTATGATTTTCTGATACTGGTTTGCATCATGTTAGCAGTATGGACCGCATTTCTAACTTCTTTCATAGGAGAAGGATAAGATATGTAATTTGTTTTTATGATATACATCTATGATATTCTTGATTTCCTTTTGTGATAGTCTGTGTTATGGCTCTGAAATGCACCGAATAAAGTTGTTTTGACTGACTGACTGATAACGTCTCATGGCAGACATACCGGAACACATTCCCTTGATTGAACCGTACACAGACTGCATTCGGCCTTGGTCTCCTAAATCAACATGTCTGATGTTTAGGGTGGGAACTTGGCATCTAGCCACTTTGACTTCTAAGTAATTCAGAAACCAATCCTCTACATCTTACTCAGTGCTTAATTTGTAGAAAGAAATAAGTGCCAGGGCTCTCATCAGGAGGCCACTGCAGTGTTCACCACGCATTTCCCCTGCTATGCTGCCAATGATAGTAACAACACAACTACTAAACATCACACCCCTACAACTGATACAATATGGACTAGCTCAGGCCCCTAAAGCTATGAGAATGGCTTGGACAGCAGGTAACAGTAATTTTTGATGTATTTTGAATTACCAAGCAACTGTTGTTGTGATCATCCCTAAATTAGCCAGACAGCGCCAACTAGTGGCAAACTGTCACAAGCACCAGTGTTGACAATTAAGTGCCGGTGCCGAGCACCAGAAACCACTGGTTCAAATTAGGCACTGATCTTACCGCTCTCATTGTTAAAAAATCCTTGAGAATGAAATGCATTTTCTGTTGTTCTGCCAACTATATTATAAGCCTAAATTGAAATTGATTATCTATACTAGCATACATAATTATTTGATTGTCTTTCACATTGCCAAACTGGACACAAGTGCTCCTCTTATTTTATCTCTGTCACGTTACATACATTCAGCTTGGGTCATCAGAAAAAAATGCTTTTCTGTTGCACTTTGAGATGCCTCTCACCCGGCTTATTATGGTATGTAGAACATAAATGGACTTTTCTAAACATGCAGAAATGTACCACACTATGAAATATACTGATAAGTTAATGATTATTTGTGAGTATAGGTTTTTGATGATTTATTTGTGATGGACCTATTTATTCATGTGTATTATTGATAACTGAAATGTTTTTAACTTTTTAAATATTTTAAATGTTGTGTTGTATGTGTTATGATGTTTATAGGAAAATATACCAAAATAAGCATTTTTCATTGACTGAGTGGAATTTCATGAACACTACCTTGACTTCAATGGTGACAGATATCCCGTCCGCCGAAATCTAAATCCCATTACATCCTATGGGATTTATATTTTGGCGGACGGAATGTCCGTCACCGTTGTGATGGAGTAACCCATCTGCTGAGTTCTAAGGGCCTGATTTAAAACTCGGCAGACGGATAACTCCGTCACAATGGTACTGTTCATAGTGCATAAATGTTTGGACGTTCCAACATGGCCATCATGTTTAGAAGCAAAATTTTGGTCATCTTGAAATGGTAAAACAACAATACACTATGGACAGTGCCATTCCAATATGGCCACTCATTTACAAACAGTGGCAGTGTGGCAGCACACTCAAATAAAAAGAGTGGCAAGCAAAGTGTCTGGTAGCACTGTGTGGGGAGCTACAGTACGCTAAAAAATAAAAAATATTTATATATACACCAATAATTAGACCAATTGTATCAATAATACCTTTTCCCAGTTAACAGAACTATAGTCTTTAAAATTGCCTTATCAGTATATCCAACTAAAGCCTGTTAAATTGAGCATAAACTTATTTAAGAGACAACCATCAGGCATACAGTCATACAGTTATAAATATGTGCAAAATTACAGAAGGTAAAATGATACAGAACTCCTCTTATGGGGCAGACCAAGGATTTTATCAGTGCAAATCTTCTATACCCAAGGTTTATAATGGTGATAACTAACATTTAAACCATGTGAGATTCCCTGTGGAAAGTATCTGTCTATAGTCTTTAATGTATCAAGATATCATTCCTTCCTTAAAGGCTTATTCGTTTTAACATATGTTTGTCACAGTAAATATGTCAGGCCTGCTAACTTTCCTGTACCTTTTCATAATAAACAGATTAGACCTGTGGCATCTGAATATCTAGCCTATAGCCTTTATCATTAGCTCGTCACTAAAGTCAACTCAAGTCTACTGTATTGATCATAAGCTTTCTCTTAAGGCAGCCATCAAGTATATAGCCATAAATGTGGCAAAATGATAAACAACTTCTCCTAGTAGGGTTTTCCAAGGATTATCAAAGTGCAAATCTTTTCTCCCAGGTGTTGTCATAGCAGATTACCAACACCAAAACTCTTTCCTAGTAGGGATATCTGTGAGATGTCATGAGACAAACTATCGATCTACTACCTTCATCACAGTGTAATAATAATCCATCAGTAAAGGCCAATTGCCTTAAACATATACTTTCCACAAGAAGTATGTCAGGTATATTGCCTTTGCCATAATGTTTCAGCATCAGACATAGGTTTTCTAGTAAACAAATCAGGCCTATGCTCTTCATCAATGGCTAGTCACCATAACAAGCTCAGGTCTACTGTATTGAACATAAGATCTCACACAAAGCAATCATCATGCATACAGTCTAACAAATCTGTACAAAAATCCAGCTGGCAAAAACAATATATAATATCTCCAAAGATAGCGTAACAAAGAATCTCAGAGCGCAAATCGTCTACCCCAGGGTTTGTCAGAGAGGTAACCAAGAACAAGCCTCTTGCATACTATAATAATCTGTGAGAATATATGTAGCAAAATACCTGCCTAGCCTTTACCACTGTATAATGCCAACCCATTCTTAAAGAGCAGTTCACATTAACATGTTCTTTCACTGTAAATAAGTCAGGCCTGTTGTCTTTTGTCATAATACTTCATAATAAACAGATCAGCCCTATTGCATCTGACACAACTTTTCTCAATGAATCAATTAGATTTATAGCCTCCTTCATTGGCTTGTTGCCACAAAACTACTCAGTTTACTGTATTGCAAGTAAGCATTCCCAGAAGGGGAGCATCAGGAATGCGTTCATAAAATGATAACTTTGTGCAAAATTACATTTGGCAAAACAATACACAGCCCTCCTAACAAGGGATAACAGAATTATTAAAGTGGATATCTATCCACAGGGCTTGTGAGATTGAGTAACAAACAGCAAAACCGTTGCCTATTATAGTAATCTGTGAGATTATATGATACAAAATACTTGTCTGCATACTTTCACATGGGATATTAATAATCCAAACCTAAAGGTTTATTACCATTAATATATGCTTTCCATTAATACTATATTAGTCCTACTGCCTTTGTCGTAACTTTTAATAAACAAATTAGACCAATCACATGTGATATAATGTTTCCCAATACACCAATCAGGCCTATAACCTTTATTAACGGCTGGTCACAATAACCAGCTCAGGCCTACTGTATTGAGCATAATTTTCATCACAAGGCAGGAATAACTCATAACATTGTAAAATTACAAATATGTACAAAATTACAGTTGGCAACATTTTTTACAACTCTCTTAAAGGGACCAAACATGAATTCCCACAGTGCAAATTCTCTAACCCCCAGGGCTTGTCAGAGGCTGGAACCAACTCTGGCTTGGTAGTCCACGTCATAAAATATCTGATTCCAGACTTTAATATAGTGTAATAACAGTCCACCTTTAAAGTTCTATTGGCTTTAGCAAATGCTTTTCACAGTAAACAAGTTAGACCTACTACTTTCTCATAATCTTTTATAATAAATAGATCAGACCTATGGTATGTGGCAGAACATTTGCCAATGAACTAATAAGGCCAATCACCATTATCCTTGGCTTGTCACTACATCTAGCCCAGGCCTACTGTACTGAGCATAATCTTTACCACAAGGCAACAACTAGGCATATTGTCATGAAATTACAAATCTATAAAACATTATAGTTAGCAAATCAATACAAAATCTCTTTTAAGAAAGGGCAACAAGTATCTTCACGGAACAAATCTTCTACCCTCAGGGTTTGTCAAAGAGAGTTACAAACCCTTGTCCACTCGAGGAATCTATGATCCATGTAACAAAATATCTCTCTGCATTCTTTAAGATAGTAAAAAAAAACCTTAAAGTCCTAGTGACGCTATCAAATGCTAATCACAACAAATAAGCCAACTGCATTTGTCATAACTTTTCATAATAAACTGAACAGGCCTACAGCATTGCCCACTGGCATGTCAAAATAATAAACTAGATCCTGCTGTATGGATATTACATTTTATCACAAGGCCAAAAGTGCAATACAAGAACTGTCTCAGTGGAAGTACATGTCGGTCCAATCAAATGGCGTCCCCAGGAATTCAACATCCTGGCATGCTGGAAAAGCCAAAGCCTCTCTCTCTTAGTAGCGCTTTTGAAAGCTCTTTGTTAATCACACAAAAAGAGAAGTGATTTAACCACATAAACTACGTGATCAAGATGCACCACCATGCAAATGAAGATTTACTTGGAAACTATTCTTAAGGTCCATCACAGAAACTGTTGGCAATTTCAACGTTTTTTAAAAATATTTTATATATGTATATAAAAATATTCATGGTTATGAAATACGTGAGTTGATTCATTTTGTAACCTTGAAGAAGAAACATGAAACAAATTAAACATAGCTCACCTGCCCTGGAGTTTTTTTATGCAAAACAAATCCTCCCAGTAATCCTTCTTAAGAGCCACCTGCCCCATTCATACTTATATCTTTATATGAAAAAGCACAGTGGCTACCAGAGAATGACACCCATCCCCCAGACAACCAAATTACCAGAAGTCAGAGTCGCCTTTGCATCCAGAGCTTGACAAATGACCATGAAGCATGTAAGGGCTCAGTTGGGCAATGGTGCCATGGGTGCTAGGGTATAATATATAAATTTATGTTGAGGCTCCATGTACGATCAAATACTGCAATCTACTTTAAGAATCATTACTAGAGGTCAGTATAGGGAGCAATATAGAATAAGTATATTAATAGTGGACAGTTACAGAGTATATACAATTTGATACTAGAGGCAAATGTAAGAGATTCTACAGGTGGCTGTCTTATAACTGGTACTCAAGGTGAATGTATGATGAGACACTGGGATGAATCTAAGATCATATACTGGAAAATAATCTAAGAGCTGACAGTGGGAACCAATATTGGACCTTATAATGAGGAGTCCTGTAGTTTATGATATTTGGAGATACTTGAACATTTAACACAAAAGTCTAACCTAAGAGATGTTTCAGGTTTCATGTTGGCAAACATGGCTTTTTAAAAAAGAAATTGTCAGAGTCAATCATAGAGATAAATGTTGAAACCAATAAAAGAATTGATACTGGGGCAAGTGTAAAATCTGACACTTTAAGCCAAGCTAAGACCAACTAGTGGAGTTGGATACTAAATCTGGTACTAGAAAACAATTGAAGAGGTGATGGGTGGTTAATTTCGGAGCAAATGCTTGAGACCAATCTAATGGGTGCCACTCAAGACTAATTTAAGACTTGATAACAAGGAGAAACCTAAACCCAAAATAAGTTACAATGATATGCAAGGACAAGGAAAAGTTAAAACTTTGGGCATTATGGGCGAAGTGGCTGAAAACTGTAGTCAATCCAAGTGCAAATCGTATGCCCAATATAAAGGTTAAGTCTGGGGTCACTTTTCAGAGTTGATGCTGAGAGATGATCTAAGATTTCACCCTGGGGAGTAACTAAATAAAATATTTCAAGGGCTGACATTGAAGAGCATTCAAATAGATGATGCTATGGTCCAGTCTAAAAGTTGCTATTAGGGCCCCACCTAAGCGTTCATGCTATTTTCAACTTTAATCGTTAGTACCAGAGGCCTGTAAAGTATCTGGGAATGGGGAACATCTAAGAGAAGACATTTCTGGTATGGATTCTAGATGATTCTGTGAACAGATCCGAGGGCTAAAACTGACCAGCGTGACAAAACAAAACTATCCGAACTGAAAGTTGCTTCAGAAGGAAAATTAAGGATCTGATCTTGGGAATGAGTCATAGAGAGGGATACTGGGAATCAATTCAAGAGCTAATGGTGTGGACAAATCTGCAAGATGACACTGGGGGAATATATTATCTCATATAGCACAAACTAAGAGCTGATGCTGTTCCAGTCCATGAATTCCTGCAAGTGCCTCAGGAGATGGAACCAAGAGAAAGCATGTGAGAAATGGAGAGAGGCAGAGATGAATGGCAAGGTAGGAGAGGGAAGGGAACATATAGAGAAAAGGTAACAGAGAGAGAAAGAGATTGAATAGGGAGTGAACAGAGAGCTTTGTAGCTTTCATGTCAGAGCTTTCAATCCCAGTTCCAATGCACCATATCTTTGAAAATATGCAGCTGTTCTGCCCTTTCCCTTTCATGCAGTGCAGTGTAGCAACTTCATGTGCTGCGATGTATTGCATGAAATGTTAGTAAATATGCCCCTGAATGATTTGGCACAGATGCCAGACAAAGTTTGTTTTGGAACCTATACAGCACAGCACTCTGCTGCCTTTTGGCTAGGGTCACAATACTGGGTGTGTCAGTGTCTGAATTGGTAAGTCTCTGGGTGTGTCAATGGGTACACATTGCTTTGGGTAAAATTAGTGGAGGAGATGAACTGTGCAGCTTGAAAAGCACTGTGTGGGAGGGTGCTCTTGTAAAAGCTGTAGAAGCATTTTCTAAGGTTGTTCTGGTGATTCAATTGCTGATTGTTTTTTTTTCTATGTACTTGGTGTTAACGTTTTCATGCTGGTGACACTGATCCCCACAAACAGAAAGGCTGCAGTCAGTGGTTTGCAGTCTTAGTTTACTGCTAATCAAGCAGTATTATTCTGTGCTCTTATGATGAAGCAAAGCACACTACTTTGGTAGGGGCGGTTGCCAGTGCCTACAGCTCGCACAGAGCATAGAGCAAGCAGGCTCTTTAGTTCATAGAGCTTCCTTTGCAGGCATGCAAAGCACAAAAGCAGGCGGAGCACTCCAATGACTCAAAATATTGAGAGTCTGACTTTTTCCTGGTATGGTAAGCAAGCATAGTCTAGGGAGCAATCTCATGAAAGTGCGCATATATCTCACCTCCTTCTTGATGAACATCATCCACAAATTCCCTCTCAAGACCCACCTAAGGTTCTACACATTACAACGTAGGCATTCACCGCATACGCCTTAACCACGCATCTGCCTTTACCACGCATACCTCTACCATGCAGGTAGGTATAAACAAGGTAAGTGAAATACATATGTATAAGTTTACTGTAAAAACCATAGGTTACAGGGATGTTACAGTTGGGGAATAGAATTAGAAAAACTTTAGAAATTAGCTGAAAAAATCAAAGGTTACAGGGACGTTATAGTTAGCCTCAGATTATACATGCACAACACCATAGAAATTCAGCAGTTATAGTTACCTGAGCTAACTATAACTTATGCCCCAGCAATGAACTGCTTATGATCTCACATTTTACATCACTCATGACATGGTCAGTGACATAACTGATGACATTACTGATGACATCTCAAATGACATCACTGATGACATCACCGATAACATCATCTAGTGATTGTTAGTGTTTTCTAAACGTTTATGAGTGTTAAACCTATATACTAAGTTACCAAAAAAGTTAAATTAGTATTCTTTGTTTACAACTAATAAGTGATACTATTTCTGACATATATTATGTGAGTGGCTGTGTGTCTGTGTGTATCTGTGTGTGAGTGGGTGTGTGAGTGGCTATATGGGTGTGTGAGTGGGTGTGTGAGTGGCTGTATGGGTGAATAGGTGGGGGTGGGGGTAGCTGTATGGATAAATAAGTGGGTGTGTGAGTAGCTGTTTGGCTGAGTGAATAGCTGTGTGAGTGGCTGTATTGGTGAGTGAGTGGATGTGTGAGTGGCTGTATGGGTGAGTGAGTGACTGTGTGGGTGGCTGTATGGGTGGGTAAGTGGATGTGTGAGTGACTCTATAGGTGAGTGAGTGGGTGTCTGAATGGCTGTATGATTGAGTGACTGGGTGTGTAAGAGGCTGTATGGGTGAGAGAGTGGCTTTTTGAGTGGGTGTTTGGTTAAGAGAGTTGGTGTGTGAGTGGCTGCATCGGAGGGTGAGTGTATGTGTGAATGGCTGAATGGGTGAGTGAGCAGATGTGTGAGTGCTTGTATGGATGTGTGAATGGGTAAGTAAGTAGTTGTGTAGGTGTGTGAGTGAGTGTGTGAGTGGTTGTATGGGTGAGTGAGTGGCTGTGTTGAGAGGCTGTATGGGTGAGTGGGTGTATGAGAGGTTGTATAGGTGAATAAGTGGGTGTGTGAGTAGCTATATGAGTGTGTGGCTGTGTGAGTGGCTTATGGGTGAATGTCTGGTTGTATGAGTAGCTGTATGGGTGAGTGACTGGTTGTGTAAGTGGCTGTATGAGTGATTGAGTGGGTGTGTAAGTGGCTCTATGGATGAGTGAGGGGTTGTGTTAGTACTTGTATGGGTCTGTTGTGTGGGTAAGTGAGTGGGTGTAAGAGAGGTTGTATGGGTGTATGAGTTGTCTGTGGAGGATGTCAGGGGTGATGCCATCAGTGATATCATTTGAGATGTCATCAGTGATGTCACTGACCATGTCATGAGTGATGTAATATGTGAGGTCATGACCAATGCATTTTGGGGGCGTGAGTTATAATTAGCTCAGGTAACTGTGACTGCTAAATTTCTATGGTTTTGTACGAGTGAAGTCTGAGCCTAACTATAATGACCCTGTAACCTTTGGTTTATGCAGTGAATTTCAAACGTTTTATTAATTCTATTTCCTAACTATAATGTCCCTGTAACCTTTGTTTTTTTCAGTGAATTTAAAAAATATGTTCCTTTATTGTTCACTTTTTAGTTAATTTGTAGGGTTTATTTTTACTACTAAGTGTATTACAATTTATTTATTAATATTTTTTTATACTGTAGATAATCTTTTTTACACAAATACACCGTTTATACGTTTTAAAATATAAAAATCACATATTAAGTTAAAGTAAATGAAGTATTTTTAATGTAATTGAACATTTAAAAAAAATATATATTTTTGAGGTACCGAGGGACCTTTGTGGGTCTGGAAATATAGAAGGACTTCCATTCTTTGGTTTATAGTCCTGATCACATCATCGGAACAATTCTGCGAGTCCGAACCTGTGGATTTGATGAAAATCTCACACAGTAGTGTGCATATATATACCCATCCCTGGTCATTTATATTATCAGTGTGAACATATTTAAGTGTATATATAAACCACCTTCTATCTGTGTATCACCCATTTTACCAGTTTCACTAATCCGTGAATTTACGGGCCGAATTTGCGAATTCACCCGAAAACACACCCAAACCTTGCCTTGTGTTTGGATACATTAAGACCCACCCTTCCACATGGAAAACCACACCAAAAAGCAGTTACTTTTACAGTGAAGTCTCTAGAAGGAGGATTGAGAACCAGCAGTGCTGTGCTTTTAGACAATGACCGAAGCTACATCGTCCATCCAAGATGAGGATCCACAACCTGTTGTGTATGAAGTAGACACACCACCTCGCAGAAAAGAAAGTGATTTGTTGAAGCACTTTACTATACCTTCTGGGGAAAAGAAGGTAATAGCAAAATATGTCAAGTGCACCATTTGTGGCAAGCAGTTATCTAGAGGCACTGCAAAGAAGTATTTGCATGGCACCAGTTCTCTGTGGAAGCACTCAAAAATAATTTATGAGCAAGTCTACAACTAGATGAGGCGAAAGAAAGCAGGTGTAACAGGACAGTCGACCTCTACAGCAGCCATGGGAGAACCATCTTCAGCTGCACTCATTACAATAACCTAGATCTGTGATTAGAGGTGAATGTTTGATTTGTTCAGTATTCCGTCCATCATCTGATCTTTTTGCATTCAATAAAATACCAGCTGCCTGTGAGGAATTGAGTGACATGGTTATTCACTGCACGAAATTTCACATGCTTGTCGCTGTAAAAATGCATCTTGTGGTTGCATTCTTGGATACAGTGAATAAGCATTGCTGTTAATTGGTTTTTTTGTTTGCTTCAAGTGAATACATAATGTTTGTTGAAGAGTGAAGGCAGTTGCTTCTTTGCATTTCCCCATTCTTACCCTTTCTACTACCTTGTTGAAAAAAACAGCTAAAACCCTTCTAGAAAAAAACTGTCCTTGTTAGAACCACTGTCTACTCAAACAAACAGCTAACTCTGTTTTTAATGTGTCATTGACTGTATCGGTGTGAGAGTGGGCATGCAAGTGTGTGCATGATTGTTTGCCTGGGTGTGTTAGTGTATGCATTATTGAGTGCCTGTGTGTGTTAGTGTATGCATCAGTATGTGCCTGGGTGTGTTAGCATATGCATCAGTGTGAGCCTGGTTATGTCAGTCTATGCATCAGTTTGTGCCTGGGTGTGTTATTGGATGCATTAGTGTTTGACTGGCTGTGTCAGTGTCTGCATTTGCTGTATGGCTGGGTGTGCCAGTGTCTGCATTGGTAAGTCCCTGGGTATGTCAGTGTGTTCTTCTGTGTTTGTCTGGGTGTGTTATTGGATGCATTAGTGTTTGGCTGGGTGTCTCAGTGTCTGCATTGCTGTATGCCTGGGTATGTCAGTGTCTGCATTAGGGGTGTCTCACTGTGTGCATCAGTGTGTGCCTGGATGTTGTATTAGATGCCTTGGTGTTTGGCTGGGTGTGTCAGTGTCTTCATTGCGGTTTACCTGGGTGTGTCTGTGTCTGCATTGGCAAGTCCCTGGGTATGTCAGAATGTTCATCTGTGTTTGCCTGGGTGTGTTATTGGATGCAACAGTGTTTTGCTGGGTGTCTCAGTGTCTGTATTGCTCTATGCCTGGGTGTGACAGTGTCTGCATTAGTAAGTCTCTGGGTGTCTCACTCTGTGCATCAGTGTGTGCCTGGGTGTGTTATTAGATGCCTTGGTGTTTGGCTGGGTTTGTCAGTGTCTTCATTGCTGTATACCTGGGTGTGTCAGTCTCTGCATTGCTAAGTCTCTGACTCTCTCCATGTGTATGTCAGTGTGGGCCTGTGTGTGTTATTGGATGCATTATATTTTGGCTGGTTGTGTCAGTGTCTGCATTGCTATATGCCCGGGTGTGTGAGTGTCTGTGTTTATAAGTCCCTGGGTGTGTCACTGTGTACATGGGTGTGTTATTTCATGCATTAGTGTTTCGCTGAATGTGTCAGTGGCTGTATTAGTGTGTAGTTGGGTGTGCCAGTAACTGTACCGATGTGTGCCTAGGTGTGTCAGTGGCTGTATCAATTTGAGCTTGTGTGTGTGAGTACCTCTATCTGTGTGTAGCTTGGTGTGTGTGCTGCTGTGCTGATGTATGCATAGGTGTGTTAGTAACTGTAGCAAATTGTCCTTAGGTGTGCATCCTCAAAATCTAAAGTTATGCAACAACACTGCAAGAATTAATTAGTAAAGTGTCTTACCTCAATGGATGGTGCCATTGATAAGCATAAAAAGAAAAAAAATGAAATATTTATTAGTTTTACAATTAATACAATTACAAAAGTAATTTACAATTTCAAAAATGTATAAAGACTTAACTCTAAGAAGTAAGTAGACATTTCTCATACTGTAAAGGTATGCATTAATATAAATAAGCATTTCATTTTCCCTTTTTTTCTGTTCTCAGCTTCTTTACTCATACACCGCAAATAATGTAATTTTTAAGCAGTCATCATTGAGGAAAAAAACAATCATAAAGATTGTTGGAAACAAAACTGTACACTATCTCATTACAATTAAGGAACACTGCGCATTGCACTCACTATAAATAAACATAACATATTTAACTATTTGCAAATACAGAATTGTGTACAACCAGTTCAAACACATCCAGGTATAATCTTTACATCATCAACCACAAAAGAAAGGGATGTTTGGAAACATTTTACAATACCTTCAGGGGAAAAGTTTACAGCTAAATATATGAAATGTAATGGCCTACAGTTACCCTGCAGCACTGCCAAGAAGTATTCACAGGGGACAAGTTCCAATTGGAAGCTCTTAAAAAAATCATGAAAGTGTGTACAACTGAATGATGCAGGAGATACTAGGTGCAGAAGAATATTCCACCTCTGTAGCACTGTTGGGATAACCTTCATCAGCTGCAGTCATCATAATACCAGCATACTGTGTAGATTTGAGTGAGATGATTACTCACTATGCAAAATGCTACGTTTGTCACTGTAAAAATGTGGATCTATTTCCCATTCTACTGTTGTATACACATACACCACAAATAATGTACTGTTGAAATAATGATTACTGATCAGTTGTGAAAAAAACAATCATAAAAATGGTATTAAAAAACAAAAACTGCACACTGTGTATGTAAGTAGATCTTTGCATTTGTAGATAGGTCTGTTAAAGACTGTATGGGTTTTTGAGTGGGTGTGTGACAGTGTGTGCATGTCAGTACCTGTGTGAATGACTCTATATGTGTGTGAGTACAAGTATGAGTACCTGTATGGGTGTGTTTGTGACCCTTAAGTTAAATTAATGATAAATGTATTTATAACTTTATAAGTACAGTTTATTAACATATTAGAATACAGTTTATTCCAAATAATTATCAAACAGACATAACATAACTTATTTAACTGTTTGCAAATACAGAAACTCACTGAAACCTGAACTTTTGATTAACTAATGTAGGAACTTACACATATGCTTACACTGCGGCTGTCTATTTGCTTTACCTCTCCAAATTTGTAACATAGCAGGAATAAGTCAGATTAAAAGTAAACATTTTTATCATTTAAATAAATTCAAATAAGAATGCTAAGAAATAGAATACTACAGAATTTGAACAATAAATGAGGGACAGTCAGACAAGAAGATGATGAATTAGTGTATGAAGTTGAAGCAAGTGGCCAATGTTATGAAGTAACAGACAGTAGTATCATTCCAAAAGAAGAGATGGTTTCTAGAAATGAAGAGGAAGAGATAGGTGAAGAGGTACAAGGAAGGCATAGACCTGCTCCTGTGTATAAATGGGAGTGCAGTAGTATTTGTATTATTTGCCAGGAATAAGTTGATACGGTAGGACCCACACACATGTACTTGCAGTGCTACTGTCAATTTACTTTACGTCTGCAAATATTGGGATGAATGAATAATGGTATCATCGTCATATTGAGCTTAAGTACATGTTGTGAAATTTAGGAACACTAGCTTGGTTTCTAACCCTAAGTTGTGCCGCATATCCATGGGATCACTTGCATTACTTTCTGAGAGAAGCAAACTCCATCATCCACTGAGCTTCAGAAAGGGCTTAAAGGTACAGATGTGTTTTTTCCTTTAGATATGAAACTCAATATTGAAACTGTGGGTGTAGGGACAGATGTGGAAGAACTACTTGTTATTCTAGTGAATGGTGTGCCCACGAAAAACAGCAAATCTAGCAGGAACTAGTGGATGTAAATATGGTAAAGAAAGTTACATCATATCTTAAACACAATAATGTGTACTATAAAGATGTAGATGTTCTCTAACATGGAAGTTGTATGAAGGAAGAAATGTTGCCTTCAATTGGACAGTTTGAAAAAGTGGGTAGAAGTAGATATGAAGAACTAGGTGAGGATTGCAGTATCACTCCACTACATTCAAAAGAGATTATAAGGTATGCCATTGAACTGTATCAGATGAAAAAAGCTAAAAGAACTCCAATGAGTGTCTGGAGAAAAGGTTCCTCAAGTTGCTTCTTCTCAGTTCTCTTTGAAAAAAAAGAAAAAGTATAAAATTCTTAGAAAACTCTTCTTAAAAAACAACAGTACTTTTAACAAATATTTCAAAACTAGCCCACAAAATCCTCCCAGTAGTAGTGACAGTTTCTGACTAACACTGAATTTCTACCTGCACTGCTCTGCAGATAATTCATACTTACTGACAAAGACCTCCTTTATAGTGGGATACCTCAACCTCTTTCCCTTCTCTAGAGCCAGTATATTGTCCTCCCTTCACCATGAATAGGACTCCAAAGGCACCGCTAAAATCCTCCTAAGAGATCCTCTGTACCACTGCAGCTCCTACTTATGTCATAAATAGCCTGCCTATATCAAACCCCTCCTTAAAAAGTCAGGCACCAAGTCTCTGAATATATGAACTCTTTCTTCTGCAGTGGATATAGTAGTAGGGCTCACATCATTTTTGCTAGACTCTAACACCTATTTAGCCTTCAAGTGCACCTCCTTAACACTCCAGCAAGCAAGACCCTTTTCTCCTCCAAGGTTCCCTTACCCTCAGCTTTTCTCTTCTCTGCACCCAGCTGGATCAGCTGTGACCTCAGCTCCTACTCAGACTGTCTATCCTTGAGGCCCTCAGGGCACTGGGTTTGGGAGTAAACAGTACTTCCTGCACCGCATTCCTATAGAGAAGACTCTCTCTGGGGGATCCCCTCTCTCCTCTGGAGACTTTACCCACTCATTTCTCCACTCCTCTCCGTCCTTCTCAAACCCACTACCCTTCGAGGCCCTGATTCTGAGCTCAACTACAATAAGAGTTCTGCCTTTTCAAGAGTGCTGAAGTAGTCTTCTTCAAACTCTTCTTTTGGTGCAGATTGCATCTGCACATGTTCTCCCAGGGTCTAAGGGCAAACTGGCACTCAAACTTGGACGCATAGGTGAGTAAATGGGTGTGTGAATGGTTTTATGGGTATGCAGTCACTGTCTGGCTATATGAGTTGTGGGTGCATAAGTGCTTTTGTGGGAGTGTAACTGGATATGTAAGTGCCTGCCTGACTGTGTGAGTGTGTGCAATTTACATACTATTAAAATACATACTATAAGCAAGCATCCACATTTAATTTGAAACACATTCATTCAAACTGGCTTAATAAAATTACAATACTTTCAGTATATCAATTTCTCTTTCTCCTTTCCTGCTCACTGTATTTTTAGTTAATGTTTTCGTCTAAGCTCCCTTCTATTTTCCCTTGTAGTATAGTGTCTACAAGGTACACATTTTCTTTCAGCTTACATACACTCACAGTGTTTTATCTAAATATACTTTTATATGCTACAACCCAACATTAACATACCTGTAAAAGCTCTTTGCTGCTCTCCAAGTTGTATTTCTATGTCTGGTAACATCTGTTTTAATCCCAAATCTCCAGTCAGAACTCCTGCAAACCACATCCTCTCTCAGTAGACAAGCAGGTAAAATGGCTACCCTTCACCATGGACTATTACTTATGCTGCTCTAGTTAACAAATCACAGGCTTCCTTTCATCTTTCTTTTTTGTTATATCACTTCCAAATGGTCTGCATTTCTTTAACCCTTTCCAGGTTCCCTGTAAAGAAGCCCAATTTGGTTGTTTTTTTCCACAAATCCGCAAATCCTCTGAGACACTCACCGTGGCACCCCATGTAACTTTGCGGCATGGTTAGCAGATTTACACAGGGGCTACGCTGAGCTCTGGGACGGCTCTGCAAACCTCGCGAGTGACAAAAAATGTTTGAGGCATTTTACTGCCCCGTACACATGCTTAACTCTCATTTTTAACACACACAAGGGGTCAGGACACCTCTCACCTCACCCCTTCATTCACAATAGATGCAACTTTCCAGCCCCAGCGACCGCTCCTGATAAATAAAATGGCAACCACAACTTTTCTGTCAATTTGTGGCCATCCAATCAGGATCTTGCTGTGGCGCTTGGAGCCACGGATTCACCGCAGGTGGATCAACAGAGGGTCCGCACCCCCAGATATACAAATTTAATTTCTGTTTAATATCTCTAAAACTACTGAACAGATGTACACCAAATCACTTTCTGGACCAAGAGCTAACCTTCTTCTAAATTTGGTGTAATTCCATCCAGCGGTTCGGACAGTAGTCATGGTCAAAATCCCTACGGGAATTAACATGGGAAAAACGTATTTTGGGACCACCCCTTTTTCTCATACCCGGCTTGACGGATAACTTCGAAACTTTCAACACTGCAGTTCAACTGAGTGCCATATTAGTTTTGAAACTATCGTGAAGATTCGTTAAACGGCGCCAAAGATATTGGCAAAAGATAATGCTTTATATATATATATATATACACACACACACACACACACATATATACTTAGCTTAACTAGACTTCGCATGCATGCTAAAGGTATGCGTGGTAACAACACCAAAAACTACATGCGTGGCAAATTAATGCGTGGTTAAAGCTGTATGGTAAAGGCATTGCATGATTAACCCTGCATTGTAAAGGACATTTCACCCACTTAACACCCCCTAACACTCAAGAATTGTGGGCAGAGCATGGCATTTTATTAGGCAAAGACCTATCACTGCCACCTTGAAGGTAAAATGACAGTAATCACATCTATCTACACAGCTTACCCACACCTCTTTTTATTACAGTATGACATATTCAAAATCCGGTGTGGATTTAATTTGTAACTGCTAAAGTAATTCCACATTCTTCCTGTCATTTACAAGATGGCTCATTTCTTTCACTTCCTGTAAGAAATCAGCCATTTAGCTACACCACTTTAAAGCCAAAACAACTATCAAGCAATGGAATTGGGCTTTGCCACCCAATATCTGAATTGGAACCACTGGATTTCAATTCAGATACTGGAGACCAATCTAAAAGCGGATTTTAATGCCCCATAAAAAGCTCATTTGGAACATCATACAATGTAATCATACTAGGGCGCTGGTAGTATTTAATAGACTGTCACTAGACAAATGAAAGATCTAATCTGGGTAATAGAATTAGATCAGTGAAGCAAGTCCGCAATTTCTGCTAATTACAGCTCTTTGAATCTTGAATGACTTTTTCACTTAGGCTACAAATGCTCACAGAGATTCCATAATCATTTTCTGTACCAGGACAGCAAATAGTAAATAAGATTCAGAACTTGCACGCCCCCCGATTCCTTTTCTTGAGTATCTCATCCAGTCTGTTTTTTAGGGATGAGCCTGAGTGTGCATGCGCCAGCACGTGCGTCTCTCTTGCGAGACACTCTTGTATATAGAAATGGGCTTGGAGCCCACCCATTGCTTACCATTTGTGGTCTTCACGTCACTCTTCTTTACCAGCTCCGTAATTAGCCAGTGTATGCGAAATGTAATTTCCGGTTATTTTTGTGGTGCAGGGATGGAGCACAGATTGATTAAAGTTAATCCGTGCCCACTGCTCCCGATGTGATTGTGGTACTCCTTCTTACCCTGTCCCACTCCCCCTGTCTGCTGCTCCCTCCATAGCGCTAGCCATTCCCTTGTTTTTCATCCTTGCTTTATCACCTTCCTCTTTTCTGCTTTTCTCTCTCTTGCTCGAGGACCTTTTTAATGTTCAACAAAAAGTTTTCAAAACCCCTGAACGGTTGTTGTTTTTTTGATAAAGCTGCTTTCTTCTAAACTGAGTCCAGGCTTCTTTATCAATGCGTTTTCTGGATTTTTAATAGAACATTTTGAAAGTGCCTAGATTTTTGCTCTATATTAATCTAGATAGTTTACGTGAACATTGCATGCCCCACTGCATCTGTTCCCTGTTGTACTTGCTGCATTTGCAGGAATCCAACCCAGAGCTGGAGGCTCTCAACACATTCCTGTACTCTGGTAGCCTTTTTCAAAGAATTTTTGCCTTCTGAAATATTTAACCTAGGTTTGTCCACAATGCCTTCAGTATTTATGCACTGCCTATTTATTCTTTTATATTTTACTTTCCATTGGCCCAGTAACTTTTTCTTTTTGGGAGGAGGTATGTTTTTGATAATTACAGAGACCCACAAAGGATATCGCATTCACAGTGTAACCTTCCTGCTGTGTGGGAGATGAGCGTAGGCCAGGCCATTTTTCAAAATCATCTAATTTTCTTTCATATATTTAGAAAACATATTTCCGTCCTTGTGCTTGCAGAAATGAATGCTATTAAAATACAGCCCTTACCTGAGCCAATAGACCCTTTGATAGATATTGTATGCTGTGCTTTGTGCTGCCATGCGTACACATATAGGGGCATATTCACAAGGACTTATCGCCGAGTTATCGGCACTTTAGCGCATCAAAAGTGGAGATAGATTTATCGCACCATTCACAAGCGGGTGCAAACTGCAGACATCGCCAGTATTCCCGCGATAACTGCCACAAAATTTATCTCCACGGGTGACACCACCAACTAACCCTAATGAGATGCAGAGTAGGCGTTCCCGTGCAAAAACACACGAAAACACCACTACACCACTTTCACAACGAACTGCCAGATCTGCGATGCGAACCAAAAACAGGCGATAAGCCGCGTTAGCAGCAGGGATTTAACACCTGCCTTCTGCTGGTGTTAAGCAGGACGACTGCCTGCAGTATGAAAGGGAGCCCAGGCCAGAGCCACATCTGAAGACCCACAGATGCCATGGAGACAATGATCATGCAGCTCGGAGACCCAAGAGGGCCACAACACCCACCGCCACCACTCCCAGCCCCCCCCCGGACAAACACATACCGTGCACGACACAAGAGCCACAAAAAGCGCATGATGTCGCACAATGACAACAAGAAACACACATGTGTGGTCAGAAGAATGAGAAACAGTCACTCATCATTGAAGTAACAACCAAAAACTTTATTGAAACACAACACAAAACACCAATGCGGACGACTCCTGTCGTGTCTGTCCGGGACAATCTTGATGTCACAGCCTGGAAAATAAAGCACAAAATCAGAACGTGTGTAATGCGCACATCAAAGGAGCGAGACACAGAGAAAGAGAGAAGGAATGAAAGGCAGAGAGAGAAAAAGAGAGAGAATGAAAGAAAGGGAGAAGGAGAGAGAGAAAGGAAGAGAGGGAGAGAGAGAGAGAGAGAGAGGGAGAGACACTGCTGCCCCCGCGCACCCAGGCACCACTGCTCACCTGCTGCCACCGGTGTGTCTCCAACCACATGCCGGCATACACTGCAAGCCACCAGGTCTGCAATCTGTAATCGAGGCCAGAGTCAATCATGGCAGAGTCCATCTCACTGCACACGGCAACAACGCCTGTCCGCCCCTGCGCACACATGCAGCCGCACCCTAGCCCCTCCCGCCGGCCAGCGCTGGCTGTCCGCCCTTGCGCACCCAGGCCCCACTGCTCACCTGCCGCCAAAGGTGTGTCCCCCAGTGGGCACACCATGTGCCCGTGCAAGCTCCAGGCCCCGGCCCCACGACCACGGCATGCTCCACATCATGCGGACCCGCACCACGGCCCAGCAGGTCCCACACCTGATGCTGAGTCCTGAGGCATCAATGGCAGAGACCACATCAGTGCACACGTCATCATCGCAGGCTGCACACCCGCTCAGCAATTCCGGTGCGCCGAACCCTGTGCAACTCCAGTCAGCGCCAAGTGGTGGTAGGCCCGTGACGGCCGCATGGCTCCGGGTGCCACTAACCCTGTGCAACCCCAGTCAGCACCACGTGGTGGTAGGCCTGTGACGGCCGCATGGCTCCGGGTGCCACTAACCCTGTGCAACCCCAGTCAGCGCCACGTGGTGGTAGGCCCGTGACGGCCGCATGGCTCCGGGTGCCACTAACCCTGTGCGCAACAACTCATGGGCCCTTTATGATTGAGAATCGTGGAACGTCCGTCATCCAGTCACCTCCGACAGTGGGGAATGTGACGTGGTCGGCCCCTTATATTCGTGGGGTCACATGGCCTGTGACGCATGTGCCGGATGGGTGTGGTGTGTGTGCAAACCTGCCCTCAGGGAGTGACCATGACATGCTGACAACTAGACCAGCGACCTGCAGACCACTAGCGGGTAAACCTGCAACATGTGGCTATGTGGCCCCCCCTCGGAGCGTAAGTGGAGTGGTCTGGCCTGGCGTACGCCAGACCAGCGCAGGGCTTGCAACAATGACTCGGGGGCTCTGGGCGTGGTTCAGTCCATGTCCGGACAAGGAAGTGACTGATGCGTGTGTCCCTGTTGTAGTGTCTACGGCACCCGGAACGCAATCGGCAATGTAGCACACTGTGACTGGAATCCCACTAGATGAGCATCATTGACGTTAGGGGGAATCACTGTCCCTACATTCATCCACACATTCATACTTGAATGATGAAAGACATGACACAGCAGTGCGTTTCTGAATGTTTAATGCACATCCAGTGGAGTTTTGCAGCTGGAGCAGTACAGGGCCCTGCCAACCCCACTTCACAATATGGGCCCGTGGAGGGCCAGCCAGAGTCCATCGGGGAATGACAAGTACAGCGGAAGAGAAAGAGTACCGTCCGCAGTCTGGTCGCCGTGTCATTGGTCACCAAACAGGATATGGCAGTCCATGTCGCAGTCCAAGGTGAGTGCAGCAGAGTGTATCGGGGGTCAGTGGAAGGTCATGGGGACATGTGCGGCACCAAGCAGCAACAGGCCAGGTGGCGGAAATGAATGCTAGTGCCTCCTTCTGATCTCAATCCCATTCACGTCCTCATCCTCGGATGTGTGCTCTGCCTCACCTGTGGGTGGTGCATATCCGGCTGCAGCACTGTGTGCCACTGACACATCAGGGGCCGGAGGTGAATTGTCGGCCGCACTGTGTGGCAGTTGCACATCAGGTGCCGGAGTGGAAATGTCTGCCGCACTGTGAGGCACTGACACACCAGGGGGCGGAGATGTGGATGGTGTAAGAGCAGCAGCATTCATCTGCGCCACGTCTTGTGGCAGCAATGCCATGATGAGGATCTGCAGGGCATGGTAGATCCCAGCTACATTTTGCTGATGTGCAGCGGTGGCTGCAATCCTTTCCACCTCCATCCGCACCATGTCCTCCATGAGCCTCCGCATGTGTGCCAGCTCACGGCTGAGATCGCTGGGGCCACTCTGAGCAGACAGGTGTTCTTGTCTCCGAGTCATGACTCCAGCGATGTCAGCCAGGGCTCGTTGGAGACCATGGAGTGGCTGTGGGTGTCCGTTAGGGACTGGAGGTGGTCCCTGATGGGACTTAGACACCCATGGATGGCGTCAAGTTTGGTAGCCATGAGGTCGAACCCCACCCGCACCTGCTAAGTCATCTCCCTCTGGCCCTCCAACACACGGCGTTTGAAGGCCATGTGTTGTTTGTGGGGGTCCTGGGAGACAGCCGGGGTTGTGTTTGCCTCCTGCTGGGTGGTTTGTGGAGTGGGTGGGGTCTCCTCAATGCAACTGTGCTGCCCTGATCCTGGAGGTGAGTTGCGGATTATGTCAATGATGTCTTGAAGGGCTTGGGTGTCGATGCTGGGGGTGTCCTCGTCATCAGTGAAGAGTGGCTGGGACTGCTCTGCAGGAGGTGTTGACGGTGCCTCTGCAATGTGAAGGGGAGATGCTGTGTTACAATGTGTCCACATGTATGTAGCCGCATGGTACATGTTCACATTCAGACAGCATGGCAATGTACATTGTGACAGTCTGTAGATCAGGGCCATGATCCAGAGTCATTGTGGGTGTGCACTGTGCTCTGCTTGATTGTGCATGTGTGCCATTGTGGCCATCTCCCCCGTCCCCCAGTACCTGGTGGTTACTCACCCTGTTGCTGTTGTGTTGTGTCATGTCGAGCAGTGTCCGCTCCCCCAACTCCTGCCACGTTCTCCACACTGATGACTGTCGACACCAGCTCCTCCATGTCATCCAGCTCCAGCTGTGGCGCTGGACTCCCACTTCCAGTCTGCATTGCTGCCTTCTGGTTGCCTGCGAGTTTCTCCTTGGTTTTGAACTTGATGTCAATCCATCGCCTCTTGACCTCGTCCATTGACCTCTTGTGCACTCCGACGGCATTCACCTTGTCCACGATGGACCGCCATATTCCATTTTTGGTGCCCAATGACACGTTGGAGGTGACGAACAGTTCTTGATGGTGTTCCATCACCTCCGTGACCAGGATCCTATTCTCCTGCAGACCGAACCGCGTCTTCCTCTTCTTCTTGTCCTTGCCCTTCCCTGTCCCCGAGGTCCCAGGCTGGTCATCCGGGGTGCTTGTGGGGATCCGCTCATCCTCTGCGCCTGCTCCGGCTGCCTCCATGGTGCTTCGGTGTTGGTTATTTTGTGTTTGTGGGTTTTTTCTACTTTTGTAGTGATTTTCCCGCCTGCCGTGTGTGTATTGCAGGCCTGGCGCTGCTTATCGCTGATTTCCTCATTGCGGTTTGGGACATCGCATGTTTTTTCGCGTTGGGGTTTGTGTTTTTATCGCCGTTGTGGTGGTTGTATCGCGGACATTGTCCTCGTTTTCGGGAACCTATCGCATGGTACCGCCGTGTTGTGAATTAAACGTTAAGACAGGGTTATTTTCCCACGATAGACTGCGATGTGTAAAGTTGCGTTAAGCTTTTTTGACGATGTTTAGCGCACGTTCTTGGGAATATACCCCATAAATTGTTAACATCACACTCTTCCTGTTAATTTATAGCTGGTTAATCGGTTATGATTGTATCTTATTGCTAACTCACCTGTAAGCTGTGGGCATGCACTAACTCTGTGGTGTGTGTTACAGTCACTGGATCCGAAGCTGTTTCTAATCAACCTGTGCCACACTGAAACAAACTAAGGGCCAGATGTACGAGTCACGAGTTGCGAGTCGCAAAATGCCATGTACAACAGTGTCTGAGACACTGTTTGCTATTCCCAATGGGGTCGCAAATTGCATGCCTCATGAATATTCATTAGGCACTCGCAATTTGCGACCCCATTGGGAATGGCTGGTCCTCTGCATTTAAAAAAAGAAAATGAAACGTTTTCGTTTAATTTTTTAAGGGCAGGTAGTGGTCCCTGGGACCACTGCCTGCCCCTAAAAAATATTTTCCCCTGCATTTGCAAAGGGGAAGGGGTCCCCTGGGGACCCCTTCCCATTTGCGAGTGCATTACCACCCTCTTGAAGAGGGCGGTAAATTGCGAGTGTTTTGCGACCGCAATTGCTGTCACAAAACATTCATACATGGGGTAGAGAGTCACTATTAGCGAGGGACGCCCTTGAAACGCCCCTTCCTAATAGCGAGTCGCAATTCCTATTTAGCGAGTCGCAAATAAATTGCGACTCGCTAATTAGGAATTGTACATGGCCCTATTCGTTTTTGCATGCGTAAACGGGTCGCTAACCCGTTTGCGCATGCAATTTAGGGTTGTACATCTGGCCCTAAGACACATATGCCTAATGCACACACAGGCATACATAAAATATGTACATGCACACACGCACAAATATAAACATAAATAAATGTATATCTGTTAGAATTGGGGGTCTCTAGTTGGCACAGGTAGGTACTTGTGACAAATAGGGACCCTCGCCTCTAGTCAGGGTAAAGGGGTACACTCCTAAAATAACCCCTGCTCACCCCCTTGGTAGCTTGGCACGAGCAGACAGGCTTATCTCAGAGGCAGTGTGTAAAGCATTTGTGAACACATACAGTAATCTAGGGACCCACTACAGATGGACACCACACAAGGTTTTATATCAAAAATAAGTATTCTTTATATAGTTTTAACACAAGACCATAAACGACAAAAATCCACAATACTGTACTTAAAATGGTAGTTTTAGCTTAGTTCAGTTCAGTTCTTAAGATGCGACACTTTAAGTCAATGTACCTTACGATGCGGGACGCTTCCACAACAAGCAATGTTGCAGCGATGGAAATGCGACAAAGTTCTGGTGCAAAGAAATAAAGACGTCAAGTTCTTCCTGATGCGGCACGCTTCTCCGATGTTGCGAAAGTCTCGATTCGATGCGTCAACTGCAGCGGCGACACCCTTGTTCAGCGATGCGGCGGCAGCAGCTTCGGCTGCGACACTCTTCTCCAACGTTGCGAGACGCTTCCGCTCGATGCGACAACTGCACGGCGACACCCTTGTTTCGTGATGCGACGGCAGCAGCTCCGACGGCGGCACGCTTCTCCGTGGATGCGAGGCGCTTCTCTCGATGCGGTGCAATGCGTCAGCTACAGCGGCGACATATACGATGTGACGGCAGCGGCTGCGACGGCGACACGCTTCTTCCTCGATGCGAGACTCTTCTCTCGATGCGGTGCAATGTGACAGCTACAGCGGCGACATCTACGATGCGACGGCAGCGGCTGCGGCGGCGATACGCTTCTTCGGTGTTGCGGGACGTTTCTCGAGATGCGGTGCAATGCGACAGCTACAGCGGCGTCATCTCCGTGATGCGGCGGCAGCGGCTGCGGCGGCGACACGCTTCTCCCTCTTGAGTCGCGCTTCCAGCTCCTTGCGACACGCAGTCCCTTCAGAAGGCCCAAAACAGCAGCAGGCACTTCCAAAGGATTCTTGGGGAGCTGGTGGTTGAAGTCTGTTGTCCCTGAGACTTCAGCAGGAGGCAAGCTCTTTTCTCAAGCCCTTGGAGATACTTTACAAGTTGAATAAAAGTGCACACAAAGTCCTTTCTCCTTCCTTTGGCAGTCAGGCAACCACTGCAGGCAGATCCCTCTAGCTTAGGGATAGTCTTCTCCTCAGTTCCTTCTTGGTTCCGCTCCTCAGCAAAGGTTTCTTCTTCTTGTTTCCCAAAGTGATCTAATTTCCTAGGGGTCTGGGTCCCCTTTTTATACACAGTTTTCCTTTGTTCTCTGAAGGCAGAGAGGCCTCTGCCTAGTCAAAACCAGTTCTGGTCAGTCCTGGAGCACTTTGTTTTTCTGACTCCTTCTTTCCTTTCAGAATGTGGGGCAGGGTGCTCAGCCGCCCAGCAGGAGGTGGAGCCAGCATTGTGGAAGGCAGGCACAGCCCTATTCAGACCCAGGTGCAACTCCTCCCTCCACTCTGGATGCAGATCTTTCTATTCAGCCCTGTGCTGACTCACCCTGTCTCCTGTAGCCACCCCCAGCCCCTGTCACTCAATCTCCAGACAAGGAATACACAACCTAGCAGAGGCAGGCTTGGAAGTTTAGGCAAGAAAATACCCACTTTCTAAAAGTGGTATTTTCAAACACAGAATGTTAAAACCAACTTCACTAAAAGATGTATTTTATCATTCTGAGTTCAGGCATACTAAATTCGTTTTTCTACCATGTTCCCTGGGTCAGTTCTGACTATAAGGTGTAATAGTCAGTCTGCCCATTCTGGCCTATGGGGAGCAGGTAGCCTTGCAATAGTGAAAAACGAAAATGGCTGTAATTCACTATTAGGACATGCCACACACACCAGGGCATGTCCTACCTTATACTTACAATGCACCCTGCCCTAGGGCCTACTTTAGGGGTGACCAACATGCAGTAAAGGGAAGGTTTTAGGGACTGGTAAGTGGGTGTACTCACCAAGTCGACATAGCAGCCCTAGGCTGCACACAGGCTCTGCAATGGCAGGCCTGAGGCACATTTTACAAGCCACTTCTGTGGGTGGCACAACCAGTGCTGCAAGCCCACCAGCGGCATTGGATTTACAAGCCCTGGGCACACTCAGTGCACTGTACTAGGGACTGACAAGTAAACCAATCATCCAATCATGGAGTCACTAATCCATAACACAATTTACAATGGGAGAGCATATGCACTTTAGCACTGATCAGCAGTGGTAAAGTGCCCAGAGTCATAAAACAGCCAACAACAGGTCAGAAAAAAATATAGGAGGAAGGCAAAAAGTTTAGGGATGACCCTGCAAAAAGGGCCAAGTCCAACAATATCTATACACCCTCTAACATGCATGATATGCACACATCCCTAAATACATATGCATGTATACACTCATGTATTCACTCATACACACATGCCCATATCTATGCGCACACACTCACACATCATAAACACATACACACACAGACTCACGCAGACGCACACAGAGTTTCGGCCGATGAGCACAGACTTTATGGTAAACTATTACATTTGCTTTTTGATCTAGAGGCAAGGCCTGCTGGTTTCCAGAAGCCCACATTTCTCTTTGAAGACATGGCGGCTGGCACTGGTTGCTAAAAATTTGTAGGTGTTACATGTTACAGGTCAGCCCACCTAGCAGCTTGAGAGCATATTGCAAAGTGAAGGCACGTCCGAGGCAGGCTGAGAGGCAAATCATCTCTGGGGATGCTGCTCTCTCCTCCTCCCTTGGGAGGCTGATGTCACCATGGACTATGGGAGTGCATGTTCATGTGTGTGAGTCACACCCAAGCCTCCTCCACACTGCCTGTCCTGTCTGTGTTTCTCACGCTACCTCATCATGCCTGTGTGCCTCTACATACCCACGGTCCTCTCACTCAAAGCCTCTATGTACAACGCCACTCAATCTGTCCACTAGCCTCATCTCTTCAAACTGCCCACATTCCCCCTGCACCTCACACTGTTGTCTGTGTTCCCCTTCTCTATAAGTCGCTGTCTGCAACACACCCTCACAATCCACTTGTGCCACTACCCCAGCTTGTCAATCTGTTCACATGCTCCCAGCTCCTCACAGGCGGTTCACATGACCCAAGTAACACAATCTGCAAAATAACCCAGTTCTCATAATGTCAACTTGTCCCCAACTCCTCACAGTCAGACATCACACCCCAACTCCTCAGAGCCTGTCTATTTGACCCTGTTCATCGGTCTGCCCACGTGCCCCAGCTCTTCACAGTCTGTCCACATGACCTAACTCACACTCCTTCCAATGTCGACTTATCCACTTCCTCTCAGTATGACCACAATCCCTGGCTCCTCAGTCTGTACACATGCCTTGGTTCCAAGGGCGCAGTTTCAGGGGGGTTGTTTGGGGTGTTACACACCCCTAAAATGTATTCTGCTGTAAGTAGTTGGGTAGAAGTGCTGTCAGTTGGGTATAGTGAAATGTCTGTCGAATTTCGCCAGAGATTTTCACATGCCCACACTATCAAAAACACACAACACACTCACTCCCTCGTCTCTGTTTTGAAGGCTTTAAAAAATGTTGATTAGTTTGAAAAATGTTGTGTTTTAAGGGCCCCTAACAATATGCCCTCCTCTCTCTTTCCACTGCCGCTTAAGCCCCCCCATGTCCTGCTTCTCATATATTGTGGTTTAACAAAATATTCCAGCATGATAGTT
>CAWUFW010002781.1:0-20000 GCA_963921515.1 Calotriton arnoldi | reverse complement strand
GGTGTGGGATGATTGCTGGCAGCGTGTTCCTGAACTCTCCTTCCTGTACAGTCGTGTAGAGATTTTGTTATCCTCAATTTACACCGCTACATCGAGGAATTCACAGTAATCCTTACTGATTTTATAAGTGAAACTGAGATTCAAATTGTTGTTTCCCAGTTTCTGATTGAATTCCTCAGCCAGTTCCAATGACCCATCCCAAATCAGGAACAGGTCATCAATGCACCTGATCCAGATTGGGATGTGCTCTGTGTACTAGTCATTGGGGCCCGCCCACACCACCTGTTCCTCCCACCAGCCCAGGAATAAATTTGCTAGGCTGGTGGCAAAACAAGTGCCCATCGCGGTACCCGATGTTTGGCGGTAGAGAGTTTTTTCAAATAGAAAGATGTTTTGTTCCAGACAATAGATCATCATTTCTTTTAACATCTTGTTATGCTCCTTCAGAGATATGTGTCTGCTTTGTAAATATTGCATTGACTTTGTTGACTATCCTTGCCCACATTTGATTTTTTGTGGCTACTGGTGTCTTTGGACCATGCTTCCAAACAAATGTTGTTCTACTCTGATTACCTAATCTACCATCACTGAAAACTCATTGTCAGTGAATTTGGGCATCTTCTTCTGTGACATGGTGTGTGATGTGCAAATGTGGGAACAGTGCAGTTGTGAAGGTGGTGGTGGTGATGTGTGTGGTGTGTGTGTTGTTGTGAGGGTGTGATGTGTGCTGATTTGCCTCTCCTTTGTGCTGTGGGTTTTGGCCCTTCAGTTGTAGAGTTGTGCAAAGGATTCTGGTCAGGTAAGGGGCTGGTTTTATACTCAGCTATGTGGGTGGGTCAAAATGGAGTATTCATGTCAGGTTAGTTGTGTGGGTTGACCTGGGAGTTGTATTTTTGACTTGCCATGGGGATGTGTCATTGGGGTGTGTTAGGTGTTTGTTGAGGCAGAGCCAGATTAATGGCCACACTTTGTAGCTTTGTTGTGTGGTTGCTTTCGACCGCCATTACTCTTCCGGAGCGACCGCGGCGGTCGGAATACAACAGCCCTTCCGCCGGCTCTCCCATTCATCAATTGTTGCAATCACGGCGGTTGGAATACAACAGCCCTTCCGCCGGCTCTCCCATTCATCAATTGTTGTGATTGCGGCGGGCGAAAACATCTGATCGTTCCGCTGTCACCGCAATCGTAACCTAATTTCACTTGCGGTCATTCCGCTGGTCGAACGGCGGTTTTGGCTATTTCTGCAGCAAATCCAACTGCCGCAGACGGATTTTCACCTGCTCCGGACGGTCCCGGCTGTGTTTCGTGGGATCCGTCCTCCATGGTCGGATTTTTATGGCGGTTCATCCTAATCCGACTGCCGGTTTTCCCGCGGTACATGCGGACAGTTAATTTCCGCTGCCACGGCGGTCGGAGTGCTTTTCCGTCCGCCATCGCAATCGACCCCTAAGTGTTTTGCACACTTCTGTCATTGGGTTATACTTGGGCTACAACTGAGTGATATTTGTGCTATAATTGGGCTCTTTTTTCTCTGATGGCCATCTTGGGAGACTTATTGTTATGAAGCTCCCTAAGTTCTTCATTTACTGCAGTATCCTCAGTAGAAAATGCTTTCAGTTTTCTACTTCAATTCCATCAAGATGGCGTTCAGATAAGCCACACTTTTGGCATAATTTCAGATTGTTAGCACTCGGGTTGCTTATTAGAACACTGTGGTAAAGCTACTGATCACAGTGAGTTAACCGGCAGTCTGCTGCTGGTGTTGAAAGTGCATGTTTCAGTCTACATGTCAGAATGATTTAATCAAATAGAAGAGGAAGATATTTGAGAACTCACTTAAAATGTGTCCACATTTTTCTTTCTACAGCACTAACCATAATTTCTATGACAAACCGGAACCCCCTCATTTTGTTCCTTTCTAAATTACATGTTTTAAGTTTTACCAGTTTGATTCAATCAACATGGCTTCAGGTGTGCCATAGTTTTGTCATAAGTTACACTGTTAGCTCTCTAGTTGTTCTTTAGAACACTTAGGGGCTGATTACAATGGCGGGCGGATCGCCATCGCCGGCCCGGCGGTGGCGATCTGCCCGCCATCGTAACCAGAATTACCCCCAGCCATATTATTATGGCGGGGGTATCGCAGCGGACGCAAAGTGCGTCCGCCGCTCTTCCGTCGGCCGGCAATCTTTACGATTGCTGGCCGGGCGGACTGGGGGCCTAATATGGTGGCGGTGCCTAGCAGGCACCGCCATCCATATTAGAATGTGTGGCATTCAGAGCCTTTCCATGGCGGCGATGCCGTCATGAAAAGGCTGGCGGGAATCGCTTTGGGGGACCGTTGCAGGCCCCTGGGGGGTGGGGGGGTGGCTGCACTTGGGGGTACCCATGATACCCCCCTACATTGCCATGCACAAGGTGGCAGGCACCGCGCGGTGCCTGCCACATTGTGCATGGCAATGCACAACATGCCATTTTGGCATTGCGGCGGGTGCTGCTGTAAGCAGCACCCACCGCAATGTCAAAGATGCAGGATGCGACCGCCAGGGTGGCGGTCGCATCCTAATCAGTGGTGCGGGACCGCCGCATGTCTTGCGGCTGGTCCCAGCACCGCTAGGGTGGCGGGCGGACGAAAGTCCGCCCGCCATCCTAATGAGGCCCTTAGGGAGGATGCAGTAGAACACAAGAGAATCAGCTGACAGCCTGCTCCTGTTGGAACTACATGATTTTCTGAGAATGTTGGACTCCGTTTTCATATGGTTGAGGAAGACAGTGTGAATTTACAGAAAATATGCTCTCATTTTAGCTTCTGGAGCACCTTCCATAACCTCTATGGGAATATCATGAGAAACAGTTTTCTCTTGAACATGATTCATGAAATCGCATCAGAAGGGTTTTTCTAAGGGTAAATTCACATATTTTTAGAAGTTTACAAATACATTTTATTAACACATTACAATACAATTAAACCAAACAATTAACAAATAAACATAACATAACTTATTTAACTATTTCAGGAAGCACAAAACAATGTGATTTTTGGAAGCTTCTTACAATACAATCATAAAGATTGTAGAAAAGCAAAACAAAAATGCATACTGTGGGGTCGATTCCGATTCGGGCCGGAAAAAGCACCGACCGACTCGGAGCCGGAAAAATTACCGACCGACACGTACCAGTGGCGCCCGACACGCCAAGTACGATGCAAGCCGCGATAAATCCGACCGACACGTCAGGAAACCAAGCCGACCGACCGAGCCGCTCGGAAAATAGCAATCCGGCCGGAAAAACACGCGAATCCAACCGACCGACACGCACCCGGAACAAATCCGACCGAATCGTACCCGCCAACTCCAACCCGCAAAGTACGATGCAAGGCGCGAAAAACCCGACCGAGTCGGACGGAGGACAAGCCGTACGACCGACACGCATACAAAACCGAGCCGAAGCAACACAATACACCGCGACCGACGCGTACGCAGCATACAAAACTGCACAAACACAGCGTGAACGAAACGGAGAACACCGTACGAGACCAATGCAGGGTCCGACTCGGTCACAAGAACGTTTCCAACATACACAAACAGCACAAAGGAAAAATCACCCAAAAAAAGGCCAAACAAGCAATTAGCAAGCCAATAAATACTGGGGGGGTGGGGACAGAGAACAAAGACACACCCACAACTCCACCTATATAAAGGACACAAATCACTACCATGAGCCTTTGCAAATGCCATTCCACTGCCAGCACCCAAGAGAAAGCAACCACACACCCACAGCTCACCCCTCACACAAGCCACACACCATCAGCACACCAACAAATACCTACCTCACATACACCCAGCAAAACACACACTCACACACCCTCACCTGCACACCAACACACACATCACTCACCATCACCACCCATCACCATGCCCCCCAAGAAGAATCCCAAGTTCCTAGATTGTGAATTGGAAGTCCTGGTAGACGAGATCCTCAGGGTGGAGCCACAGCTGTTTGGCACTCTGGTCCAACAGACCCCCATGTCGCAGAAAACCAAGATGTGGGAGAGGATCATCAACAGGGTGAACGCCCAATCACCATGTCGGCGCACAAAGACGGACATCCAGAACAGGTGGTATGACGTGCGCAGGAGGGTACGGGACCTGCTGAAGATAGACTACATCAACAGCCAACATACCGGCAGTGGCCCTCCTGCCAAGCCAATATACCTCAGGCCCTGGGAGGAGAAGGTGCGGGCCATCCTTCCGCCAGTGAGCGTATATGGACTAGAGAACATCCCAGAGCCTGGTGAGTACACAACAAATGTACACAATAAACTGCCACAAAACACACACATCACTGTCAAGGGAGAGTCAAACCATGCACACATAGCAATTACACAGCAACTAGAACAGAATCATCCCAAAATGTGTATGTCAGTCAGATAAACACAACACATGCCATCAAAAAAGTCACATCCAACTGTGCCAACACATGTACAAACACAACCACAACTACAGCTAGGCAGTGGCACAAATAGAACTAACACACACATCCACACATGTAGCCACCACAACAACACCAACACACAGTGAAGACCACTCAAAGGAAGGAATTCTGTGTATGCTGGCCAAGTCAGTGTAGCCAATAGCATCATGGGAGTCGCAGTCACACATATTGCCCCCCCCACAACTGTCCCATCAACACCACCCTGAACCATGCTCACATCACAGGGAGTGGAGAAGGACTCACAAGATGGCTGACACTGGCTACTGCTGTGGGGAGCACAAGGCCCTGCTGCCAACTGTGCACCAACAAACAGCAGGACACCACTGACTGACATCCTGAGAGACAACTTACACTCCCTGCAATGCAAGCACGTTCCATGGTGGGATATCTGGCTGGCTGGGTGGGAAGGGGGACTTGCAGCACTGACTATAGTCACCAGCACCTCCCCTCACACCCCCCCAACACAAACTCCACAGTACCCACCTGGTAGAATGCAATGCCCTCCATCCTAACACAAGATCCCACAAAGCACCACCACCCTGGGTTATGTTGTGTGAAGCACAGGGACACTCTTGGGACTCTTAGCCAAACAACTGCCAGGACAACACTCCCAGCCATCCTGTCAGCACAGCCAGCCCACCCCACAGGGAAGCAGAGTCAAAAGGAAGGAAGCATGGGCATGCTGGGAAGGGGGTGGAGGCAATAGCATGATGGGAGTCGTAGTCACAGACATTGCTCAGCCTCACAACTGTCCCATCAACACCACCCTGAACCATGCTCACATCACAGGGAGTGGAGAAGGACTCACAAGATGGCTGACACTGGCTACTGCTGTGGGGAGCACAAGGCCCTGCTGGCAACTGTGCACCAACAAACAGCAGGACACCACTGACTGACATCCTGAGAGACAACTTACACTCCCTGCAATGCAAGCACGTTCCATGGTGGGATATCTGGCTGGCTGGGTGGGAAGGGGGACTTGCAGCACTGACTATAGTCACCAGCACCTCCCCTCACACCCCCCCACACAAACTCCACAGTACCCACCTGGTAGAATGCAATGCCCTCCATCCTAACACAAGATCCCACAAAGCACCACCACCCTGGGTTATGTTGTGTGAAGCACAGGGACACTCTTGGGACTCTTAGCCAAACAACTGCCAGGACAACACTCCCAGCCATCCTGTCAGCACAGCCAGCCCACCCCACAGGGAAGCAGAGTCAAAAGGAAGGAAGCATGGGCATGCTGGGAAGGGGGTGGAGGCAATAGCATGATGGGAGTCGTAGTCACAGACATTGCTCAGCCTCACAACTGTCCCATCAACACCACCCTGAACCATGCTCACATCACAGGGAGTGGAGAAGGACTCACAAGATGGCTGACACTGGCTACTGCTGTGGGGAGCACAAGGCCCTGCTGGCAACTGTGCACCAACAAACAGCAGGACACCACTGACTGACATCCTGAGAGACAACTTACACTCCCTGCAATGCAAGCACGTTCCATGGTGGGATATCTGGCTGGCTGGGTGGGAAGGGGGACTTGCAGCACTGACCATAGTCACCAGCACCTCCCCTCACACCCCCCCAACACAAACTCCACAGTACCCACCTGGTAGAATGCAATGCCCTCCATCCTAACACAAGATCCCACAAAGCACCACCACCCTGGGTTATGTTGTGTGAAGCACAGGGACACTCTTGGGACTCTTAGCCAAACAACTGCCAGGACAACACTCCCAGCCATCCTGTCAGCACAGCCAGCCCACCCCACAGGGAAGCAGAGTCAAAAGGAAGGAAGCATGGGCATGCTGGGAAGGGGGTGGAGGCAATAGCATGATGGGAGTCGTAGTCACAGACATTGCTCAGCCTCACAACTGTCCCATCAACACCACCCTGAACCATGCTCACATCACAGGGAGTGGAGAAGGACTCACAAGATGGCTGACACTGGCTACTGCTGTGGGGAGCACAAGGCCCTGCTGCCAACTGTGCACCAACAAACAGCAGGACACCACTGACTGACATCCTGAGAGACAACTTACACTCCCTGCAATGCAAGCACGTTCCATGGTGGGATATCTGGCTGGCTGGGTGGGAAGGGGGACTTGCAGCACTGACCATAGTCACCAGCACCTCCCCTCACACCCCCCAACACAAACTCCACAGTACCCACCTGGTAGAATGCAATGCCCTCCATCCTAACACAAGATCCCACAAAGCACCACCACCCTGGGTTATGTTGTGTGAAGCACAGGGACACTCTTGGGACTCTTAGCCAAACAACTGCCAGGACAACACTCCCAGCCATCCTGTCAGCACAGCCAGCCCACCCCACAGGGAAGCAGAGTCAAAAGGAAGGAAGCATGGGCATGCTGGGAAGGGGGTGGAGGCAATAGCATGATGGGAGTCGTAGTCACAGACATTGCTCAGCCTCACAACTGTCCCATCAACACCACCCTGAACCATGCTCACATCACAGGGAGTGGAGAAGGACTCACAAGATGGCTGACACTGGCTACTGCTGTGGGGAGCACAAGGCCCTGCTGCCAACTGTGCACCAACAAACAGCAGGACACCACTGACTGACATCCTGAGAGACAACTTACACTCCCTGCAATGCAAGCACGTTCCATGGTGGGATAACTGACTGGGTGGGTGGGTGGGTGGGAAGGAGGTCTGGCTGTCAACCAAACACAATCAATGCAGACCATGTTCACACCCCAGAGAATACATAGAAATGCCCAAATAATGCAGGACAATGTGCCACACCAATATCAACCCCTGACTGTGACGACTTAGGACAATACAATGTACAGGCCCGCACCCCGAGGCACAGTCACAACTGTCAGGTGTGTCAACCACTGATGCCTGCAGAAACATGACATACATTGTTTGTGTCTCCCAAAAACAGGTGATGATAGGGACACAGCAGCAGACGCTGAGGAGTCCCAGTCCCAGGCTCAAGAGGATGCCGAGCTCACTGGCGTCGTACAGCCTCTGTCCTCCTCGGACGATGAACAACCTGGCACATCCGGTGCAAGTCAACATGCTGCACCAGCAGGACCACCAGCTGCAGCACCAGCAGGTCCACCAGCTGCACCCCCTGCACCCACCCCTCCAACGACTGTCACCACGAATACCATCCCTGCCGACATGGACAGAATAAGGAACAACACCAGCGCAGTGACCCTGGACCAACCTGGGGCCATGGACACCACCACCACCACCACCCCCAAGGTGGACCAGGGTTATCTGTGCGTGCAACTGCACACACTGCACATGTCAGCAGGGGTGGTGGGAGGGGTGGGAGACAGAGGTCGCTGCTTGCAGACGTTGCTGGTGTGCATGAAGACCCACAACTGGTACGCATAGCTGATGCGTACCAGTCCAGCACCGGAGAGCTCAGCCAGGTAGTGGGGCTCCTCAGAGACATCAAACAGCAGCAGGCTGCCCATCATGCCCGCTTGGACTCCCACATGTCCCACGTGGAGTCACACATGTCACGTGTGGACTCCCACATGTCCCGCGTGGAGTCCAAGTGGGATGTACTACATGAGATGACGGCGGTGCACAGGGACATTTTACAATGCCTCCGCCAGATGAACAGCAACCAGTCCACACCTCCCTGTGTGCCAACAACATCTGGTACCGAACAAACTGCAACTGCCACAGGGAGGGAGGAGGACTCTGGCGGAGAGTCCCCTGCACCGCAGCAGCCTGCACTTGAGGGCCCCCCCCCAAGAAGAGGGGTCGTCCGAGGAGGGGAAAGTGAGAGGCTGATGGCCAAGCGCAACTCCCAGGAAGCCTGAACCTGTTCTGGATTTTCGCCTTTGTGCACAGACTGTTCACCCTGTTGATGGCAACACTACTCCCACACATTGCATGGGGAGTACAAGTTGGAACAATGTGTCAGACAACTGTGGCCCCGATACTGGGGATCCTGTCTACCTGGACTTTCTATTCATCTAGGAACTTGGGATTGCAAGATTCATGTACAGCACAATCCATCCTATGCACTATTATCACAGATGTATCACAATAAACACACTAATACACCATACTTGCCTCTGTCGTGATTCCAACGTGGGTGCTGTTATGGGGATGATGAACTGCAAAATTACACTGTGTATGCGAACTGCAACAGCAAGGACAACACAGGCATGTGAGTACAGGCAACGTGACACATATGAGGGAGACACACCACCAGGGCTACACAACACATACACACCTAGGCCATCTGACTCATTGCCTACACTGATGTTGCCAGGGAAGACGGTGCAATGCACAGACACCACACCCATTCCCAGTTGTAGTCAAGTAGCCCACAGGTGCAGTAAGCAAATGGCAGTCAAATGTGTGACCACAGACAACGCACATCACTAAGTGAAGCACAGGTTTATTACACAGTAGCAACATGCCGTAACCACTACAGATGCAAGGTAACCCCACCTGGTAGCGGGCACACAGTCAACAACTGTAGACAGAAGGAAGTCCATGGGTGTGGCGCACATCACCTGTAGGGACACAACAGCTACCAGCCTGGATGTGCAATCACGTCGTCGGTGGACACAGTTGACCAAACGAATCTGAAAGTACCCTGTGAAGGACAGAAATGACACACAGTCAAAAGCAATGCAGTACAGGACAGAACAGCAAAACTCATGCACAATACATGTTACAAGATACCCACCCAGAACCAAGTTAGCATGTCAACACTGTTGGGGAGTACAGCCCACCTGTCACCACACATCGCAACACACATCCTGTCAAGTAGCCCATGGACACACTCCAACAGCACCAGAGCACCACCCACACATCATGCCAACTCACATCATTCACATGACACCTCAGGATACTCACATTCAGCTAAAGAAGTTGGTGATGAGCTGTGTGCGGACATCACCATCACCATCATCATCATCATCGTCACTGGCATCGTGGTCCAGGCCAGGATCCTCCACAGGTGGCGGATGTTGGTCATCGTCATCCTGGATGAGAGGCAACTCCTTCCGCACTGCCAGGTTGTGGAGCATGCAGCAGACGATGATAATCTTGCACACTTTCGCAGGGGCATATGGGAGGGACCCTCCGGTCTTGTCCAGGCAGCGGAAGCGGCTCTTCAGGAGACCAAAGGTCCGCTCAATCACTCTCCTGGTCCGACCATGTGCCTCATTGTAGCGCATCTGGGCAGGTGTCACAGGGTTCCTGAGGGGTGTCAGCAACCACGGCATGTTGGGGTATCCCGAGTCACCTACGGACAGACAAGTGCACATCAGCTGACTTGGAAAAGTGGGCGGAATACTACAGATCAGATCACACAAAATGGCACAAAGTCAGTACACACCGACAAGCCAGGCACGCTGGTTCTGCATCTGTGCCATCAACCTGGGGATGCGACTACTCCTCATCACAAAGGCATCGTGTGCTGAACCAGGGAAACGGGCACACACGTGTGTGATGGTCATGTCTGCAAGACACACCACCAGTGCATTGACCGAGTGGTAGTGCTTGCGGTTCCTGTAGGCCTGCTCCTGGGCCTGTGGTGGTACCAAAGCCACATGTGTCCCATCAATGGAGCCAATGACATGCGGCATCCTCCCCAGGGCATAAAAGTCACTCTTCACGTCAGTGAGTCGTCGCAGTCTAGGGAAATAGATGTACCGGTTCAGGAAGAGCAACATTGCCGCCAAGAAATCGCGGAGCACACGGCTGAACATGGTCTGTGACATCCCACCAGCAGACGCCACAGTATGTTGGAAGGTACCGGTGGCAAAGAAGTGTAGGGCTGCCATCACCTTCACCTTGGGGGTCAGCGCTGTAGGATACGGCCGGCCAGGCTGCAAATGTGGGGACAACTGCACTGCAAAATCCTCAATCAGCTGCCTGGTGAAGCGGTACCGTCGGATGCTGTCCCGTTCCACCATCGTTGCCAGGTCTGGGAATGGCCGATGGACAGCAGGAGCCCTGCAGTGCAGAGGAGAAGTAAGCAAGATCGTCAGTCACCCCACATATGCGGCATTGAACACACTCAAGATCCCAACATACATCATCATGAGGCACAACTACATGAAGTGTGCAGTACCGGAACGACATGTATGGTACATACATGGCCAACATCTGTCAACACGGTCCTACAGGTGGCATCAATTTGTCCCAGGTTGGCCCATTGGATATCATGATGCTGTGTCACAGTCACCCCCCAGTAACATGTGAGGACAGATGTGCCCCAGGCACCACAGCTCAACGACAGGCACATTCCCAGGGACCCTGTAATGCCACATGGACACTGGCATCACCTGGAGTATCATGTGTACACCACAACAAAACAAACATGACCCCCACAGGTAGTGGCCACACTTGCCATGGCAGGAGAGCCATGGACGTCTGTGACACACACGCACAACATCAGAGTCCATGCACACACAACGTGGATGTGGAGACTGTCTCCCATTGTGCACATGAAATCAGAGACATTGTAAACACTACATGCACAAAGACTGTGGAGGGCCATCACTATTGTGCCACTGGGACACCCTGGCTCAAACATACCGTCCCACATGGGACTCACGGGGTATGTGACATGACATACACAAACACCACTGTGAAATGTGACCATGACACATGCACAGATATGAACAGTTGCACATCACAGTGGTCACGTACACGTAACACCCAGGATCCTGTCCCCATTAACACGTGCACAGCCTGGGGGTGGCTGCCCACAGGTGACACCCACAGGACAACATGTACACCAACATACACACAATAGGAAATGCAGCCTTACATGCCTTATGATAAGGTTTGGACAGGCTGTCGTGATGTAGGTGTGCCCCTCACTCCCTGGGAGCTATCTGTGGCTGGCACATGTCCATCTGAGACAGGCATGCTGACCTATGCCAGTCACATATACAGTGATGCGTTGAACAGCAATGGACCGATCGGTGCCTCCGGCCGGCCCATTGCTTTCAATGTGTGCGGGTACGCGTTGTACCCCTGTGCGCGTTGAACAGCAATGGACCGATCGGTGCCTCCGGCCGGCCCATTGCTTTCAATGTGTGCGGGTACGCGTTGTACCCCTGTGCGCGTTGAACAGCAATGGACCGATCGGTGCCTCCGGCCGGCCCATTGCATTCAATGTGTGCGGGTACGCGTTGTACCCCTGTGCGTGTTGAACTGCAATGGACCGATCGGTGCCTCCGGCCGGCCCATTGCATTCAATGTGTGCGGGTACGCGTTGTACCCCTGTGCGCGTTGAACAGCAATGGACCGATCGGTGCCTCCGGCCGGCCCATTGCATTCAATGTGTGCGGGTACGCGTTGTACCCCTGTGCGCGTTGAACTGCAATGGACCGATCGGTGCCTCCGGCCGGCCCATTGCATTCAATGTGTGCGGGTACGCGTTGTACCCCTGTGCGCGTTGAACAGCAATGGACCGATCGGTGCCTCCGGCCGGCCCATTGCATTCAATGTGTGCGGGTACGCGTTGTACCCCTGTGCGCGTTGAACAGCAGTGGACCGATCGGTGCCTCCGGCCGGCCCATTGCTTTCAATGTGTGCGGGTACGCGTTGTACCCCTGTGCGCGTTGAACAGCAATGGACCGATCGGTGCCTCCGGCCGGCCCATTGCTTTCAATGTGTGCGGGTACGCGTTGTACCCCTGTGCGCGTTGAACAGCAATGGACCAATCGGTGCCTCCGGCCGGCCCATTGCTTTCAATGTGTGCGGGTACGCGTTGTACCCCTGTGCGCGTTGAACTGCAATGGACCGATCGGTGCCTCCGGCCGGCCCATTGCTTTCAATGTGTGCGGGTACGCGTTGTACCCCTGTGCGCGTTGTACCTCAATGGACCGATCGGTGCGCACCCATTGACAATGGGCTTGCCTGGCAACGGACGCGTTTTCGAATTTCGAACGAGTCGGTTGCTGGAAAATCAGTTGGTCACCCACAACAATGTTGCAAAATCATGTATGTCATGAAGTTGAAGTTTTGAAGGATGCTGTGGGCGTGTTTTGGTGCTGCTATTCCATGGATTGGCCAGATTCAGAAGATGCAAACGACTTGGACCTATCACTTTGGACACAAGGGACAGTATCTGCCTCTCCAGCACATATATATTGCTGCCTGTTCCCCTGAGAGCCCACTTGCCTGCACTACATGCTCCAGGACGACATCTGCCACTGCACTGCTGCTGTCTCTGCCCCTCTGGACCCTGCAATGGCACGTACTGTGGAGAGAGCCCCAGCCTTCAGCCTTGAGGAGAACCAGGCCCTGCTGGACAGCCTACTTCCACAGTACAGCAAGCTGTATGGGACACCAGGGGAGCAGGTGAGTGTTCTGTGCACTGCCTTTCTGAATGTGCATTTTGTCTGACTAGCAAGGCTGAGAGTCAGCACACCACTGGCTAGCAGGCTCACTGAGTAGTTGTCACCCCCCATAGTGTGTAGTGACTTGCACTGGACAGGTATGGTGCAGTGACAGTGCTTCTGAACAGGGTTTTACTCCCCATGCAATGATACCATGTAGTGACTTCTGGAAAACTGTCCATGGGCAGCCGTGCACTGCCTGGGTACACCATGTGCCCCTGTGATTGCGACATGTATATGCAACTGTGTCATGCACGGATATGTTGCATGTGTAGTAATGGCCTTATCACTTTGTCATCCTGACAGGCTTCTGCCCATCGGAAGCATGAGATATGGAAGGACATCGTCCAGGCTGTCCGGTCCGTGGGGGTCTACAAGCGCCGGATCCGCAACTGCCAAAAGAGGTGGCAGGACCTTCGGGGCTGGACCCGGAGGATTGCACGGGTCCAGCTGAAGCTGTCGCCTCCTCGCAGGAGGGGCGGAACACGGACCCTGACCCCCCACATGCTCAGGATCCTGGCGGTGGTCTTTCCAGACCTGGATGGGCAGCTGAAGGCCAGAGAGCAGCAAGGAGGGGGTGAGTCAAAGACTGCACTGTGTACTCTGTCTAACATGCTATGTGCCCTCCTCGGGCCAGGTTGAACTGCCACAGTACAGCAGTCATGTTGTCCAGGAGCCATGTCCCTCTATTGTGCACTGCCCACTCCTCATCTGATACCCAGGTGTGGCCCTTACATGCAGGGAATTCTGTCACTTAGGACTGTGTCCTTGCAGTTTGCTTGACTCAAGGTGGGAGACAGCATCTGTTTCCCTGACTCTGTGGTGGGCATCATGGGTGGGTCCATTGCTTACACAATGCCTGTATTCTGACATGTATTCAGCGTGTTACTTTGATCTGTGGTCCAATTGCTGAGCTGATCCACCACATGTGGCTGGGGTACCTGGCACACACCCATGCTGCGGGTGGGAACAATGTTTGGGCCCCAGGAGTATGTATATGACGTGTGTCACACATACTTAGCCAGCTGCCTACAGTCCAGGGCTCATCCCTCATTCATGTGGGGCTGGACAGTCATGCCTACTCCAGGCCATACAATACACTCTGTACTCCCACTCCCGTGTATCAGCGGACACATTGTGCACAGTGATTTGACCCCTCAGGTGTCTGCCTCTGTGTCAGTGTGCTGTGGATTAGTCGCCAGGACTGCTGTGGAGTTTCTTGGTAGGGGCTCAGCATGCCACTGGAGATGTGACCATAGGAGACGATACTTGTGTGACACATAGGTGTCTGATCAGCTGCCCATGCAGAATGGGGCATGTAAATGTGAAGTTCAGGCAGCTGTTCCCCATGCACAGCAGAGTGTGAGGGGCTCAGGTTCAGAGGGTAGTGTCACAGGTCTCCCATATGTCCAATAGGTATGACCTGGACAGATGAGGGTTAAGAGGATGTGTTGTGGGGGGGATGTACATGTGCACTTGTGCAGCTCCAGGACTTGCATTCCCCATGACCTACTATTGTGACACAGTGCAGAGTGTTGTTGTCTGGCTGCAAAGTCATACATCACTGAGACAGTGATGTATGACTTTGCAGTCATGCCTCCGCCATGGCATGTGTCTACTGATTGGTGATCCTGCAGGGGAGTGACATGTGCTACATGCACACCATAGTGGCGCTGGCTATCAGGACATGGGTGCATCATGGTGTCTGTCGCTGGTATGCATCACATGCATTTCCTATTTGACTCTGGGCATCCCTTACATCCGTAAACCTGTACTGACTCAGTGGCAAGAGCTGTGATGTGTCCACACCGTGTCCTCTGCACTGTCCAACTACTGTGTACTTGGTGCATGTGTCAACACTGGGGTGTTGCAATCCAACAGACACCAGACAGATGGGTGCAAGGCCATGTGGGATGTGAGTGCCATGCTTGGCATCAGACTGACAATTGACTTCTCCTGTTCAATTAGTGCACTTTTAGCAATGTACAACTAATGATGCCAGGGCTTGCTCTGTAATGTGCTGTGCTCACAGTGGTGTGTGCGTTATGTGCAGGTGACTGATGTCTGTCTGTTTCCCCATTGTTTGCAGATACATCCACGGCCACGGAAGGGGACAGCTCCACGGACCAGGAGGAGCCGGAGAGCCAGACTGGGTCAGCAGCCGAGGAGTGGTCGGAGGGACCCAGTGGCACGGAGGGCGAGGGGAGCCACACCGAGGAGTCCTCAGCAGCATCCACCTCAGCTGAGGACCAGAGCAACTCGGAGGATGACTCCCTTGTGGAGGCGGGTGTCAGCAGCCACCACACCCCAGCTAGTGTTGCTGTCCCCGCCACCACCAGCACCACCACCGCCCTCCCATCGGCTCCCATTCCCCAGGTCCGTGGAGGCTCCCATGTCCGGGAGCGTGTCTCCTTTGGGCCAGGCACCGCACCCCCTGCCCCTGTGTCCCCTGCTGCCCTGAGTGAGGAGTCTGTGTACCTCCTTCGCCAGCTCCATGTAGGGCAGACAGCCATGCTGAGTGTCCTCCATGCGCACACCGCGCTGTTGACTCAGCTGGTGTCGTTCATGGAGGGCATCTCATCGGGCATGTCTGACCTACAGAGGGGCAATAGGTCCATGGACTCCTCCCTGACGGCAGCAGTGTCCCTCCTCAAACGGTCCCTCACCCCTCCTGCCTCTGCTCCATCCACACTCCCCAGCACCTTACCCATCCCAGGCACACACACACCGGCACAGGCACACACCAGCACACACACATCCAGCAAACTGACACACACGCCAATGACAAAACGCACACGCACGCACATTCAGGGGACTGAAGCCAGACTCACAGGGGATGGGGCCCTGGAACACACACACGCATCCACATGCACTGCGCAGTCCTCAGTTCCCTCTCCCTCCAAAGCACCCTCCCTTGCCTCACCTGCAACCCCAAAGTCACAGCAGCTCTTCCTCTGTGACCTCGGCCTCTTCCCCACCGATGAAGCTGCCCCAGCATCCCGGGGGAAGAGGAAGCCCACCCACACGGAGCAGAGTGCCCCTCGCCCCCGGACACCCTCCCCCAGGCGCAGACGGACTGAGGCCCCCACCCGCAAGTCCCCCGGAGTGGTAAGAGCAAGACCCCGCCACCGCCCTGCAGCTCAGGCACAAGGTCTCCGTCCTCCATCCCTCAGGCCCCCACTGCACAGGTGCCCCCACCACACCCTGCCCCAGGTTCCCCCACCCACAGATATACCATCCCCAAGATGCTCCGGCCTTCTCCCCTGCCACTTGCTCTCCCAGCACCACACCCCCGCTGCGCTTGTCTGTGCCACTGATGTGGTGAGGGTGTCCTCCCCCTCTGTCCAACCCACCTTGCCTGTTCCCCATTCTCCTCCCCTGGAGGTAGGCACTGCAGTGGAGTCCACTACCGCCCTGTCTGACTTGGGCACTGCAGTGGCGGACCTGTCCACCCCATCTGCAGGGTCCACTGCAGTTGTGCCGGCACCCACGACATCTGAGTCATGCCCCCCAGTTGTGCCGGCACACACCATGTCAGACACCTCCACTGCAGTTGTCAGTGGCTCTCCAGCACCCACCACCCCTTCCCTGACTCCCCCTGGTGAGCCCTGATCCTGTCCCTGCGGTGCCTGGCCTGCCCCCCGGTTGCCCCTCCTAGTGGATTGTCCCTGGTATTGTGCAGGCATGCGTAGGGTGACATCTGCCAGTGTCACCCTGTTTGAACTTTGACAATGGACTGGCCATTGGCCTTTGCTCTAATTTCTTCTGGACGTCGTTATCAAACAACACATATGCTGAATAAAGCAACTTTCTTTTCTCTAGTGCTCATGCTTCAGATGTACATGTTGTTGGTGCAGCTAACCATGCCCTTGCTGCAGTGATGGTGATATCTGGTCTCATGATTATGAAGTGTTACTGTGCAGGAACCCATGTGGTCCAGGGGGAATGTGTCCTATCATGTGGTGTATCCATGTCATCAATAGCAGCATCTGAGGGTGTCATGTGTTCAGTATTTGGCAATGGGTTTCCTACTTACATTGGCAATTTCATATCTGTGGCTTCCACCCCTGCACATCTGTTGTGCCTGCCATCGTTGCATTTGTCTACTTCCCTGACCGTGTTGCCATCTCCAGTGGACATGCAGGTTTGGGCATCAATGGGGAGGGACTCATCCGTGTAGTCAGTGCAACATTGCTATACAAGTGTGTTGGATCTGTGCTGATGATTCCGTTGGCACATCCATGACCAGGCTGATGTGATGGGAGCCCTCATTTGGTGCTAATTGTTGATTGTGTGACCAAGTGCTCAGCTGACATGATGGGGCCCTACTGAGGCAACATATGGCACAGCTTTCCTCACACAGGAGTGGAGTCCCCTCATGGCAGTGTGTACACGTGTGACATTGCCTGCGCCCAAGGTGTGTGTTGTATGTGCATGTCTGTGTGTTCACTTCCATTCATCTGCGCATGCTGTGATCCCTAGTGTTGTACCTGTTTGTGATGCTTGCTGACTTGAGCTATGTTCCCCCAAAGTCTTCTCCCTGTGTTCTCTGTGATGTGGGTGCATGGCACATTACTGGTCATCAGGGTGTCACCCATAGGTGTGTTTGCTGTCAGGGCAGAGTTTGTGTGCAGACGCAGATGGGTCACAGTCAGGTTTCCCTTTGGCACTTGTTGTTTGCCCCTGTCATGTGATTTCCAGTTTGTGTTATCTTTCAGTGATTGTGACACGTTGTGTGTGTGACTGCTGGCACTCCTTAGGGTCCGGGCTGCAATGTTGGTTGTTGTCTATGTGTGTTCTTTGTGGGTGACCTTGGCTTCTTCATTGGTGTGTGACTGTGGCTGGGATCCCATTGGTCGGTGTGGTATTGCCGTCATGTCCATGTACAGCGTAGTGTGCAGTGTGTCAGACATTCAGGAGTCTTGTTGAGTGTCCATGTGTGATGTGTTTCTACACCTTGGTTCCCACCCACCACCCTGGAATAGTCATGGGTGCATGTGCAATGTCACCAGTGCATGTGTACTTCACTGCTGCACATTGTTGGAGGTCGAGGGGTGTGGTCTTGAGTGTGTGCAGATGAGAGTTGTTGCCCCTGCCTCCATGTTGGCCTTGGCTTACTGGCCATGCTGATTGATTTGTGCTTGTGTAGGTGTGATGGTAGTTTGTTGCTCAGGACACCTGACTGTGGTTCACAGTGTGAACGACATTTAGCTTTGTCATCACAGTGGTATTTTTATTCAGCCCAGGGTCACCACATTGTGGGGGCCCTGGGGGTGGTGCTGTGGTGTGTCTGTGACTTGCTGTGTCAGTTGTTGTTCCTACGTGCCTGTGTGACATGTGTGTTTTGTGCTCCCTCTCACCTGTCAATGCCTGCTTGCCCACATAGGGGATTTGGATCCATGAGTTACCTTAGTGTGGCAGTGTATGCACATCTGTATGATTGGTATTCAGCTCTCCTCATGTGTTGTGTTGTTGCCTGGGGACACTGGCACCCCCACCCCTCACCTGCTGTGTATGATGACAGTGTTGGTCTGCCTGTTTGTGTTTGTGCATCTGCACCACTGCATTGGCATATCTTGGGTGTGCCATTGGCTGTATGTTGTTTGGTGTGTTTCCCCTGCTGTCCCTGGGACTCCTAGGTCATCGGTCAGCACAGTGATCATGGTTTGTGTGTCCCATTGCTGCCATGGTATGGTATCTGTTCACCTCACATCTGCTGTCTCCACAGGGTATCTGCATTTGTGTGCCCATTGGTGCAAATATGTGGTTCTGCATTCTGATGGTCACTTCTGTCATTGTGTCATTGATGACTGTTGACGGTCTCAGCCCCCATGGGTGTTGTTTGTCTGCACATGGCCAAAGGAATGTTTCATTTGCACTGCAGTATTTGGCTCCCCCAATTTATGTTGCAATGGGACACATACACTACTTTGCCACAGATGAGTTTTTGGTTCTGTGACCAGGAATGATCCATGCAGTTTGGCAGTTGCAGCTCTTTCTTTGTCAACAATTACCTTTTGGTCACTGTGATGATGAGGGTGTAGACCCCATTGCCACAATGGTCAAAATGTGCTTCAACTATGGACCCCACACTTGCCTTTTGGTCACTGTGATGATGGGGGTTTAGTCCCCATTGCCACAATGGTCAAAATGTGCTTCAGCTATGGACCCCACACTTGCCTTTTGGTCACTGTGATGATGGGGGTTTAGACCCCATTGCCACAATGGTCAAAATGTGCTTCAGCTATGGACCCCACACTTGCCTTTTGGTCACTGTGATGATGGGGGTTTAGACCCCATTGCCACAATGGTCAAAATGTGCTTCAGCTATGGACCCCACACTTACCTTTTGGTCACTGTGATGATGGGGGTTTAGGCCCCATTGCCTCAATGGTCATGGGCTGCTTGCATTGTGGGTGCCACACACATATATGTGTGGCACATGTGCTAGGGGGTCACATTGTATGTTCAAAGTCATGTTCGGTGTTGTAGGCATTTGACACAGCCTGCTCACACGCTTGTCATGGTGGTGGGGGGATGTCTTAATCTTGCATTCCCTAGGTTGTGGTGTGCTTGTTGTGTCATGCATTGTCCATCCTATGAGTGGGGGTGGTAGTAGTGGTAGGCATCCAGCCCCCTGGCTAAGGGTGGTAGTAGTGGTGGGCATCCTGCCCCCTGGCTAAGGGTGGTAGTAGTGGTAGGCATCCTGCCCCCCTGGGTGAGGGTGGTAGTAGTGGTGGGCATCCTGCCCCCCTGGGTGAGGGTGGTAGTAGTGGTGGGCATCCTGCCCCCCTGGCTAAGGGTGGTAGTAGTGGTGGGCATCCTGCCCCCCTGGGTGAGGGTGGTAGTAGTGGTGGGCATCCTGCCCCCTGGCTAAGGGTGGTAGTAGTGGTAGGCATCCTGCCCCCCTGGCTAAGGGTGGTAGTAGTGGTAGGCATCCTGCCACCCTGGCTAAGGGTGGTAGTAGTGGTAGGCATCCTGCCCCCTGGCTAAGGGTGGTAGTAGTGGTGGGCATCCTGCCCCCCTGGGTGAGGGTGGTAGTAGTGGTGGGCATCCTGCCCCCTGGCTAAGGGTGGTAGTAGTGGTAGGCATCCTGCCACCCTGGCTAAGGGTGGTAGTAGTGGTAGGCATCCTGCCCCC